>PVIR01029247.1:0-21260 GCA_004026965.1 Petromus typicus | reverse complement strand
TTACTAGTGGTAGAGGTCACTTTTGTCACCTGTTAAGAAGGGGCAGGGCAATTGTGTGGCAATCTAAAGAGGCATGTGGAGGGCCGGGGAGTTAGCTCAGTGGTTCCGGCGCCTGTCTCGCAAGCGCAAGGACCCGGGTTCGATTCCCCGGTAACCACATAACAATACTGGGTGTGGAGACCCACACCCAGCAGCAACCGGTACCACATCCCACAGTGCCGGGCGTGGTGGCTCACGCCTATAATCCCAGCACTCGGGAGGCAGAGGCAGGAGGATTGTGATGTGAGTTGGAGGCTGAGCTCAGGGCCAGCCTGAACCACAAAGCGAGACCCTGTCTCAAAAAACCTAAAAAAAAAAAAAAAAAAAAAAAAAAAGAGGCATGTGGAGCTCCTTCCACAATTCAGCAAGACCCCACTGGGGTGTGTGGACAGAGGGAGGAGAGGCAAGCACATCTTAGACCCATCCCTGAGTAGCTATGCGGCCTTGGGTAGACTCTCTTGTGTTGAGCAGGTGAGGCTGGAACTGGATGATTTCTTAGCATCTTACCCACTGGTAGCCATAATGGTGCGGTTAAGAGGCAGGGAGTGTGCTGAAAAAGACCGAAGAAGCTGATGAGGTCAAGGCACTGAGGTATTTCCTTCTTCTCTTTTCTCCTCTCTCTTCATTCCTTATTCAGTCCCTCATGTCTGATTGTCTGATTCTATTGTCCTCATTATCTCCTTCCCTCCCTTGGCTTTATTGTTCTTTCTTCCTTTTCTTCTTTTGTCTCTTTGTATTTTAAACAAATTTAACTACTGAATGAAGTTTTATGAATTCTGATCTTAAGCCTACCCATGTTAGATTATTTACATTTCTGTCTAAATACAGAGCATTCAAATCAAATTTGGAACTTGTTTTAAAATAAGTATAGATCCTCAAATGTAGGTTTCTCAGAGGGCTTGGTGATCAGAAAGTTTTTCCTCTTTGCACTAAAAGTAACCAATTAAGGAAATACCCTCACGGCAGTACTAATCTTTGAAATGAATGTGAAGCAGGAAATGTTAGGTTGAGTGAGGAGAAGTCCATTCTGGGAAATTCTCCATTGCTTTTGTCTTTTATAAGATGAATAAAATGGATGTAGGATAAAAATAATGCTGGACTGAGTTGTCGCTGTGATTACACATATGTTCATAGGTCGATTAGAGTCAATTTATGGTCATTAAAATATTAAACTGCTTTGGAAAATTAGCTCAGCCCTCTCAGAATTTCAGGTCCAGCAGGTTCGCTTTCTGTAGGTCAAAGCAAATGTTCAGATTGGCACAGAGCCTCCTCGACTCTCACGCAGAGGCTTTGTGACTTTGATACTCTGGAAAAATGCACATCTGGAATGAAACTAGACCTCACCCTTTGCAAGCTTCTGCTCCTTGGTATTTAATTATTATGATTTGGATGTGACTCAGGCAAAAAGCTTTATTTTTAGCAAAGATCAGAATTGCTCTACATGCATAAGTCAGGGATGCTTTCTGCTTCTTTAATTGGAGCATGTGATGAAATTTATTTTTCAAATCTCAAACAAAGGTGATACTCTAGAACACATAGTAAGGTATTTTGAGCTGTTAATGCATAAAGAGAAATGCTGTAGATGGCTTTCTGCAAGTTATCAGGCCTTTCCTCTGATCATCTGCTGTACATGGTAGTATTTATGTCTTGGACTGGAGCTGGAATTCTGAGTTATAAGAATCAGAAGGCACCTCAGGCATCACCTGATTCAGTCTTTGTACAGAGGAGGGGGTTGAGGTCCACAGGGCTGAATTCATGTGCCAGACTCACCACAGATCACTTAAACTGTTTTCATGACATCAACTTTTGACCTTTCCACCCCTGGCATCTCACAAATATGGGATTCGGGCAATTGCTGGTCCCTGAAATTATTTTAAATGATGCAAGATATGGCATTAAATAACTGGAACAGAAAGAGAAATATCTTTCCAATTTTCTTTTTCTCTTCCTGATTATATTAAGGGGAACAAATCTATGTTTGGATCTAATTTTTGACCCTAGTACTTACTAATGTCCTCCTTTAACCAATACATTAAAGATTTTAGGCTTAAACCTTTCACCAGGAAGCCATCCACAAGTAAAATTTTATAGCATTAGTTTAATTTTCCACTTATAGCAAATGTATTATAGTTATGTACTTATATAACAAAATACTCCAAAACCTAGTGACCTAAAACAATACATATTTGATAGCTTACACAGTTTCTATAGGTCAGGTATTCAAGTGTCTTTGGTAGACGTTTCTGAACAGGAATCTCTCATGAGGTTGTGGTCAGAAAGTGCAGAGGGCTGTAGTCATCTGAGGGGCCCCCTGGGGCTGGAAATTCATCTTCTAAAACCATGTACTCATATGGTTGTTAGTAGGAAGTCCCAGTTTCTCATGTTTATTTTATTACCTTTAACTGTCTATATTTCAGAAATATCTCCAGGTGAAGAAACTGGAACCACAAGACCTTCTAGATAATAGTTTACCCAAACTCAGGCCAGGTAGATCTCAAGGCATGTCTTAAATTCAAGGTTGCTGCTGTTACCTGGGTCAGTTACACTCAAAGGCCATATTTGCCTGGTTTTTTCTGTCTTTTTCCCATTTCCCCCACATCTTCCAAAGGCTTCTCAGCAGAATTTCTAATGGGTCAGAAATGTATCTGTTCCAACTTTTTCTTATAGTCTCCCCTGATTGTCTGAACTACACGGCTGCCACCATGAGACTTTGCTGTAAATAGTGACATTCCCTTTGCCTCTTTTTCTTGGCTGAATTCCCTTTTCCTCAGGAGCTGTGTTTCAAAATGCCTTGTTTTAGTAAAGTACCTCTTCCAGGAATTATTCAGGCTGAGCTGGTCGCAGCAGGATGTTTGCAATGATAGCCTTCCACATGGCTCTCTCGAGTCAGCCACCCTGTGGACCAACTCCCACCCTGATCTCTTTCCATACCATCCAAGGACTTGCAGTCTTTTTAAAACTTGTGTTGAATTTCCTGCTAGTCTTATTATGACCAGATCTTCCTGTTTGGTTTTTTTTTTTTTTTTCTGCATGTCCTTATTCTGGTAGAATAAATCTTTTAAGAACAATTGATGATTATGATGGGAGCTAATGGGACCATTTCTAGTAAAAAAAAAATCCTATATTCTATCTTTTCTTGATGATGAATCTGCCATATATAGAATGCTACGTTGGAATGTCTCTCTGTAGAATGTGGGATGGGAATTCTGCTCCACTGTCTTTTCCTCAATTGTTGAAAAATCAAAGAAAGTCATCTTTAACCCTAACCCTTCTCTCTCTGGGAGCTTAGAATGTCTTGTCTTTTGTCATTTTGACTTTAAAATTTGATAATGACCTACCTACATGAAAGTCTAATGTGCTTAAATGTACCTTTTCCATTGGGATATGCAGTTTTAAGTTCAAGTCTACATGATTTTGTTTGTTACTGGTGCTGACTTTTGGCTTCTCTTTTCTCATTCTTTTTGCCTAAAACTGCACTTAGTTGGCTGTTTGATTTCTCCCTAGATATTCTATTTCCTGTTTCCTCTCTCTGTGTCTGTTTTTTAGGAAAAGTCTACTATTTTATCTCCCCAGTTTTCTGTCAACTTTACCACTTTTGCAATATTTTGTTCCTCGAATGTTCCATTATTTAAATGTAGGATCCTATCCTTGTTCATAGTTTACAGAAGTCATTCATTTTTAATATCCTTTTCTAAGGATGTTAATGGTGTATATTTTTAAGCTATTGTTTTCCTCCAGTTGCTCACACACTATTTTAAGTTGCTTGTTTTAGATTTATACCTTTGCTTTGTGTCTCCTCACTTTTTTTTTTGAACTGACCACTTTAAATTTTTGACACGACCTATATTTTTTATGAATGACAAAATGAAGAGTTAAATTAGTGCCAGATTTTGTTTTTATGTTGGGTGTTGTCTCTCCCTTGAAAATCTTTGACCCTTCCAGCATCCATGTTGAATTCAGTGTTTTTTACACCATGGTACTGGGTGAGAGTACACTCGTGTGTGCATGTTCCCCTTTTTTATATGTCAAATAGGCGGAATGGTTCTTCCCCAGGCCTCACTGTTAAAAAGGTACTAATGAAGACAATTTGAAGCTCTGAACCCATGAGTATAGACTTTTAAAAGACACTTGAGGGAAAGGGGAAGTATTTACAGTCAACGTAGTCATGCCTATGATCACAGGTAGGACAGAGTGTGTTGGGGGAGTGTGGGTGGGGTCTGACTGAGGGACAGGGGAGGGAAACCTGGCTTTCCCACTTGCAGTAGGAACTAGCCAAAGCCGGTGGGGTGGGAGGAGCACCCTAGATCCAGGGAACAATATTTATTTATTCACCTATTAAATATCTTTATGTAGCAGGCACATGGGGGTACAATGATAAGGGAGATGAGATTTCTACTCTCTTATCTTTAAGACAGCCAAATAATAAAGCCACTAAAACATAATGTGAGACAGTTATCAAGAAAGACCTAGGTAACGTACATAGAATCAGAAATCTGAACATGATCCTCCTTTAGAGATTCTGTCTGAGAGGCAAAGGGTGCTTCAGACATCTTGTGGCTGAAGTAAGATTTTTATGGATCAAGCTGAACAGACTCCCTAGCACTATGATTTTCAGAAATCCGCTTATGTACTAAACGTTCTATAGGTATTGTACTTAAAAGTGAACCTTTTTTTTTTTTTTTGAAGTGAACACTTTAAATTTTTGGCACTACCTATATTTTTTACGAATGACAAAATGAAGAGTTAAATTAGTACCAGATTTTGTTTTTATGTTGGGTGTTGTCTCTCTCCAGCATCCATGTTGAATTCAGGGTTTTTTTTACACCATGGCTCTGGGTGAGGGTACCCTCATGTGTGCATGTTTCCCTTTTTTATGTGTCAAATGGGTGGAATGGTTCTTCCTCAGGCCTCTGCAATAGCAATATACCTGCCACATCTGGAATGTGATCAGAAGCACTTTAGTTACTCTCTCTCCTATAGAACCCCCAAAAGCAATGAATTATTGCAGGAGAAAATTAATGAAGTAAGAACTGAGAAATGGTGTTTCATTCCAGCTTTGTCAGCAATTAGGCGAGTGTCCTTTTCTCTTTCTCTGCTGGTGGTTTTTTTCACTTAAAAAGGGGGTCAGTCGTCGTTGACCCCCGTACTTCTTTCACTCACAGAGAGGATCACAAGGAGATGATAAATGGAGAGTGGATAGGTTTGATCAGATCTGAGACTTTTTCCAGGGATGATCTCGTTATCCAAGTGGAGATTCTACAGCCATGTGCTCTGAGTTGTTCCTCCAAACTCGGGCCTGGGACAGTTGAACCAAGTTGACAAAGCAGGCTCAGAGAGACTCCAGGAATTCTGAGTATGTGCCTGTCCTTGTTCTCTCCATCCCATCCCCAACTACTTGGAGGTCAGGACTCAGCCCAGGCCATCCCCAGAGAGGCCTCAAGCTGCCCATCTGACCAGCCACTCTTCTGCTCCTGGGGGATGGGTTACTAAAGACATGCAGAGGGAATCTGGAGGTTCTTCAAGTGTGGTTGTCAATCAGCAACCTCATGTCCCCAATCATGTGATGTCCTAGTCTGTGACTGGTGCTGTAATACAGTCACTTAGACGGGTAATTTATCAGCAAAGAAATATGTTTCATACAGATTTGGGGCTGAGAAGTCCAAGATTAAGGCAGCTGCAGATCAAGTGTTTGAGGCAGATCTGTTCATTATACTTGATGCCTTCTGTGTTTTTAATGTCAGAAGGACCAGGGGACTGCAGCGCCTCTTGAAGACACTAATTCCATCTATGAACATGAAGTCTGGGTAACAGTCACCTTCTGGGGGCCCCACCTGTTGCTGCCACCATGTTGGCAGTTAAGATTTTTCCATATGTCTTCAAGAGTTTTACCTAACCGGTTTTGCAGCAGGTTTAGAGTGTCTGTTTTAATATTTAAGTCTCTTATCCACTTTGATTTTAGTTTGGTACACGGTGAAAGAGCTAGGTCTAGTTTTAGTCTTTGGCAAGTTAAAGCTGTTTTTCCAGCACCATTTGTTAAAGAGGCTATCTTTCCTCCATTGAGGATTTTTGGCTCCTTTGTCAAAGATGAGGTGGCTCAGTGTAACTGGAGTAGTTTCTGGATCTTCTAGTCTACTCCACTGATCCTCAGGTCTGTTACTTTGGCAGTACCATGCAGTTTTTATCATGGTGGCTTTATAGTATAGTTTCAGGTTCAGAGTTGTAATACCCCCCCCACCCCCGGCCCTGTTATTTAGAATTGCTTTTACTATTCTAGGTCTTTTGTGGTTCCAGATGAAAGTTTGGATTTTTTTCTCTAGATCTGTGAAATATGGTGTTGGAATTTCAATTGGGATTGCATTGAATGTGTATAGTAGTTTTGGGAGTATAGCCATTTTGACGATATTGGTTCTTCCTACCCAGGAGCAAGGTATGTCTTTCCATTTTTTGATATCATCTTCTATCTTCTTTTTCAGAGTGCTCTAGTTTTCAGAGTAGAGGTCTTTTGCCTCCTTTGTTAGATTGATTCCTAGGTATTTTATTTTTTTGGGTGCTATTATGAAAGGGACTGACTTACCAATTTCTAGCTCAGTGGGTCTAGTGTTTGTGTATACAAAGGCTATTGAGTTTTTAATGTTGACTTTGTAACCAGCTATGTGGCTAAATTTGGTGATTAGGTCCAGCAGTTTTTTAATGGAGTATCATATCATCAGCAAATAATGACAATTTAACTTCTTCTTTTCCAATCTTTATTCCTTTTATTTCTTTCTCTTGCCTAATTTCTATGGATAATATTTTCAGAAGTATATTGAACAGAAGTGATGAGAGAGGGCATCCTTGTCTTGTTCCTGATCTTAGTGTGAAAAGTTTCAATTTTTGGCCATTTAGTATGATACTGGCTGATGGTTTCTCTTAGATAGCTTTTATTAGTTTGAGATACAGACCATCTATTCCAGTCTTCTGTAGGGTTTTGAACATAAATTGGTGTTGTATTTTGTCAAACGTTTTTTCTGCATCAATTGAGATGACCTTATTGTTTTTATCCTTGAGTCTGTTAATATAGTGTATAACATTTATTGATTTAATGTATGTTGAACCATCCTTGCATCCCTGGGATGAATTCAACTAGGTCAGCGTGCATAATCTTTTTGATAATTCTCTGTATTCTGTTTGCCAGTATCTTATTGAGGACTCTGAATCCCTGCCTGGTGGATTGTGCTCCTCAGAGGCACCTTGGAATAGTTGGCAGAGTCTTTAGGTGCAGAATCTGACCAGCATCTTGAAGTGGTCCAAGTTCAATGTGGGGAGACCCTTTCTCAGGGCTTCATGGCTGCTTTACATATCCCTTGCCTGCTTTATTTGATAGCTCCTGGAACTTACCAGTTTTCAGGGCTGGTTTTTCTTCCTGCCTGGACTGATTTTATTTATATTTTTTTTTCCAAAATTCTGATGGCAACACAGATTCCCAGGTGTATAAAACAGTTACGCTGTCGTTGTAAGCCTTCCAAACACACAAAGGGGATAGTCTCCATTTCCGGTTTTAATTCTTCTTCCCTGAGGGCTCAGGGCTACTTGTTCATCTCCTGAGAAGCAGTTTCCAGGCTGTGCAGATGCTGGAGCTGCAGTGTGACCACAGCTGCCATCGCACGAGCACAACTCATTAGCCAAGAGTTTGAGGAAGGCATAACTGTCTCTTAGTGTCAATATTTGTTTAGAGAACGAGACAGGAAGGGAGAAGCAAGTGGTGTCCTGAAGAAATTTTGCCTGCAGAGAAAACAGTCCTGGACATTGCCCAGCCCGAGGGCTGCTTACACAGTGCGTTTAGTTTTTCTCCATCTGAGGCTGAATGAAACTGGCTGGATCCAGAAGCGAGGTGGCAGGGACACTGCAGGGCCAGAGCTGAGGTTCTGCCTGGCTTTTCATGACTGCTTCCATGATTACTATTATGACACAGTCTTAATTTCACAAAGAAAAATTCTCAGTCCCTACATCCATAGATAGCAATTATTAATATCGGTGTCACAGCCTTTCAGCCTTCTCCCTTTCTATAAACCCAACGCATAAATATTTATTCATAAATTTTCATAATTCTTTATAATTTTAATATAAAGAAGGCATTTTTTCCTGTAACTCCTGTGAAATTACGACTGCCTTTCATATATCTTATGTCAAAATATGAACTGTAAATCATAATTTTTACGGCTACCTGGCATTCTATCACATGAGCATGCTATGGTTTTTAGTGTCAGGCTTTTGTTTTTGAACATGTGGCTGTTTGTGATTTCTATTGGTGTCAGCTGTGTTTAATGAACATCCATGAATTTTTCCTTGGCATGAATTTCGTCGTGCTGAGTGGGGGTAAAGGGTATGCACATTTTTCAAGTTGTTTGGAACATCTTGCCAAACTGAATCCAGAAAAACTACAACAATTTATCCTTTCATTCACAACATATAAACATGACTGCTTATCTGTATGCTTGCCAGCAAGCGACTCTTACTCATTTTCATTTTTTAAAAATCATATTGGTTTAGTAGAAGACAGTTATTTTACTTGAAATTCTTTGATTATAAATAAGCTTGAAAACTTTTCAATACCCACTCCTTGGCCACTTGAATTTTTCCTACTTTGAATTGCACAGTCAAATCTTTTACTCATCCTTTCTCTTTGTTTTAGAGAGATAGGCTTTACTTTCAGAGCAGTTTAAAACTCACTGCAAAATTCTGTGGATATGGAATATGGTTCCATATTGCAGGGTTTTTTTTTTTTTTTTCTTTTTCAAGACAGGGTCTCTCTTTATAGTTCAGGCTGGCCCTGAGCTCACTATGTAGCCCACACAAGCCTCAAACTCACAGCCATCCTTCTGCCTCTGCATTCTGAGTGCTGGGTTACAGTGTGAGTCACCACAGCTCCCCCATATTGCAGTCTTTCGATGTGGCCTTTCCTATTCCCACCATACACTGTAGTGGTCGTTTACATTCAGCCTCACTATTGGTATCTTACATTGTATAGGTTTGGAGAGATGTTTAATGAGATTATCTAGCATTATAAAATGCAAGATACTTTTATTGCCTGGAAATCCTCTGTGCTCTTCCTGTTCACCCTTCCCTTTCTTTAGTCCCTGGAAACACTGACATTTTTTACTATTTTCATAGTATGCCATTTCCTAATATTATGTAATGGGAATATGCAGTTCATAACCTTTGAATTAGATGCAGTTTGATCTTTGAATTAGTCACATTCATTTACTTTCCCCACCTGTCTTCTGACTTGATTGCTCATTTCTTTTCAGCACTATAAAATATTCCATCTCTTGTGCAACATAGTTTACTTGTCCATTCCCTCACAGAAAGATGCTGGGTTAGTTTCCAAGTTTGAGCAGTTATGAACATTGATGTGCATGTTTTTGTGAGAACATATATTTTCAAATCATTTGGGTAACTACCAAGTAAGTGTCATTGCTGGATCATATGATACTCATTTCTGCTTCAGACTAGGAAATGTCATAGTCAGTGTGGCTGCTGTCACAAATTAACACGGGCTGAGTGGCTTTTTCTTTTTTCTATCATTTTATGGATTAACGGGTTTCATTTTGGCAGAAGTGTATATGCACATAACATCCTTGGATCATCTTCACTACTATCTCACCCTCTTGTCTCCCTGTTGTTGGCTTATTTCACTCAGTAGGATAGTCTTCGGATCTACTTCTTTTCTTGCAGATGAAAACATTTCATTATTCTTGATGGTTCAATTATACTCAATTGTATCTTGAGATTGAGGTGTTAAGTTCTCTGCATTTTTTATACATTTTAGAAATTAGTCATCTGTTACAAGAGTAGCTGGCAAAAATTCTCTCCCCTTCTGTAGGCTGTGTCCTCAGTCTGTTAACTGTTTTGCTTGCTTTGTAGAAACTTCTTAATCTTATGTAGTTTCCCTGGTTGATTCTTGCTATTATTTCTTGTTCTTGTGAAGTCATATTCAAAAGGTTTTTGCTTGGGTCTATGGTCTCAACAGTTTCCCTATGTTTTGTTTTAGCAGTTTCAAAATTTTAGGTCTTCAGTCCATTTTGAATAGATTTTTGTACATGGCAAGTGACAATCTAGTTTCAGTCTTCTACAACTGGAGATTCAGTTTTCCTGGAAACATTTGTTAGTGAAGTCATCTTTTCTATAACATACTTAGTTTGTTCCTTTTGAATGGAATCAGATGAATGCAGTCAAGTAGGTTTCTTTGCTTCTGCCTCCTTAGTTGTATTTCTTTGGTTGTGTATCTATGTTTGTGAGCCGAGTTTATTTTTCACATTTCTGGAAGCTGTGAAGTCAGATCACGTGCTAGCATGTTTGAGTCTTGTTGAGGACTCTCTTCAGGCTGCAGACAGACAACTTTTTGTATCCTCACACTGCAGAAAAAGGGCTAGAGAGCTCTCTGGGATCTGTTTCATAAGGTCACTAATTCCATGGCAAAGGCTCCACCCTTATGACCAATTATCTTTTGAAAGTCCCACCTCCTAATACATTAGAGGTTAGAATTTCAATAAATGAATGTTCAGGGACACATATAGTCCTTGGCAAAAATTTTACTCAAAAATAGATTATGAATGTTGTTCCCAGTTCAATACCTGCTTCAATGTAACTAAAGATATTTTGCGACAAGGAATAATTTAAAATTATACATGGACAAATACTTCAGTCTGCTTATGAGGTATCTGTCTATGTCAGCTTGCTTCTGTAGTATTCAAGGCAAGGATATAGGCATGGCATTGTTGGAAGTCAGAATTTAGAACAAGACCTGTTTAACCCTGGATGGAAGAGAAATAGTCCTCTGCATTGAATCTTAGCATTGTAGGCCTTTTTGTTTCTTTGTTTTTAGTTGGAAATACTTGTGTCAAACATTTTAAAGCACCAAGCCCTTCACCCTCCAGAATGTGAATTAAAACTCTTTCCTTTATAAAGTACCCAACCTTGTGTGTTTCATTATAGCAACAGAAAACAGATGAAGATACAAGTAACATGCAACTTTTTTCCTTGCTGTATGTGGCCTTGTGTTTCCACAGGCCACATATTGGCAGCTGAGAATCATAATAACTATGAAAAGCCCAACTATAATCCTTTCTGCTCTGGTTTTATTCAAAAAGGCTGCTATGCCTTCATATTGTTATGTCCTCATTTGCTCACACATAGCTCCATTTCTCCCTTTTCTCTAGTTTTAGGTAATGTTTAAAGAGATGCAAAGCTTGGCATTCCAATCAAACTATATGAAGGAGCTTATCAGAGTCTGAGAAAAGATGAGTGTGGAAATGACACTTTCCTCTCTATTCAAGTGCAGATGTGCAAACCATAGACTTCTTTGTGGGGAAATTTGAAATGGTATGATTTCAGGTAGTTCTACCTTTAGCTATCTTTCTTTTGCCTTGCCTGGCTGACCACTTTTTTAGCTTGAGTGCATTTTATCTTGGTACATTTTCTTTTTCTTTTTCTTTCTTTGTTTGTTTGTTTCTTTTTTTTCCTTCTTTTCTCTCTCTCTCTCTCTTTCTTTCTTCATATCGAGATGAACTGAGGATCTTGTGCTTGTAAAACAGGCACCAGAACCCAAACAGCTCAACCTCTGGCTCTAGTTTTGTGCATATCTTAGCAGTCAAAGCTAAAACGTTGTCAATGAAATGAATATTTCTTCTTCTAAGAAGATGAAAGGGAAAAAAGCAGTGTAAAAAAAGCAGTGTAAGTTTTGCTCAACCTTCAGATTTTTGCTTCTAAAATTTTCCTTAAGACTATCCAAGAAATATTTAATAGAAGCTCATTATGTACCAGTAAGTGTGATACATAATACGTTTTTACAATTCATGGATAAGATTCTGTTTGTGCTCTCAAAGAGCCAAGTTTTTTCTTTCTTCCTCAGAAATACAATTGTTTCAGCTTTGACAACTTTGGAAGTCAAGGGTTAAAGTGATTTCATTTTTCACTTTGATAATAAAGAGCCTCACCCTCCCTCATTATTTATTTTCAATACACACATTTATTTCCTTCCAATAGATTCTCAGCCTTTGGCAGAAACTGAAATGATTCTAGGGGAAAAGGTACTATATATAGAAAGAACTAGGATGTAGTACCAGTAACACTGTTACCACTGAACCAAGCAGGTACCCTTCGGGGACCCTCTGCTACATTTATAGGACAAAAGATGGCCCTCCACTCCTTAAGACTGGTACCACAACTTCAAAGTTATTTCTTTGTTTTTTTGTTTGTTTTTATTTCAGCTACTGGAGATACTTATGAGGAACTAGGAAAATCTACCAAGTCGCCCTGATATATTCTTTTAGGAATGGTAGAATAAACTTGGTTCATTATAATAAGAAGTTGAGCGTGCCCAGAAGCTCTCATGTCAGCCATCTTTCCTTTTTGAAGATATGACCTATGACCTTAAACGGAGCATGCTCATAAATTTGCATGTCCTTAAACATTCTTTCCGATATGAATATGTAGAGGCTCCCTGAATCAAATTTCTACGCTTTCATTGTATGGGAAGAACATGGCCTTTTAAATAACATCAGCATTCTCCTTATCTGCTGCAGGTAATAAATCTTTCTCCACTCTTATCTCCTGTTTGTGCTTTTTGGTTCTGCATGCACTAAGATGTGACTCCATTGCATTTGGTTACAGGCTAGCCATTTCAGATCCAACACCCCTAAGGGACTCGCGTGTGAGCATAGGTGCTGCTCCAGGTGAAATGTGCAGCTTCCCATTATAACAGACAATCTCAGAATACATTGGGCTCTAGCAAGAAAGCCTGTGCCCTAGAGAGGGAGATCTTGTGAAGTTAGGACCAAAAGCTGTTGTGCAGATGGCTTTGAAAATCTTCCAAGATCACAGTCTGCTCATTTGCACAGTACATTGAGGCCATGTTTATTTAATAACCTCAAAACAACCAAAGCTCTGAAAAAGTGGATCCGCCATTCCAGGAATGCCTGTCCTGAGACCTCAGAGAGACTTTGTGTGGAGTAAAGAGAGTACTAAGTCCACATGTTCCCACGTGTGCTTTCAAGATCAGGCCAGCTAGGTGACCTCTCTAAGCCCCATGCTGCATATGTGGTTGTCTGACTGGGCTCTTTCTGCTCTTGATGTTACCTTGAATATGAAGAAAGGTCAGAGTTGAGTGAGATCTTTACCTTGCTGTCCAATAGCAGCTCCACTAAAAAGAAGTCTTACCTTGCTTTCTCCATAAAATATTATCATGACCAAATACTTTGGTTTGCCGTTTTACCTGGGCCATCCTGAGGGAGCTGATATGGGCATCTCTTTTCAATCTTTAATGTGTTCTGTTTTTGACAATAAATTATGTGATATCTTGGTGATGGTCTAGGAGAGGGGCTTGTGGGTTGACTCTGACTTGTGTACATGCTCTTAGTCAAATTAATGTTACAAACAAAAGTGAATATAAATGCTGGGCAGGAGGTGCACCGTGACTTTCCCCAGTTCTTGACATTCTTTAGTGTTGTTTTCTCTACATGTATGACAGACTTGGTCTTCCTTTGAGTATACAACCTTTAGTCTACAGGAAGAAGCTATATGGCTTTGTTATTGACCTTGTCTAATTGGTTTATGTATCACTGGACCTGTTTGGCTGTGGATGGCATTGAAAATTGCAGGAATGGCTGGTATTTAGGATATGACTGAATGACCATTTAGGCTGGGTTCAAAGGCTTCTTTTAGTTGCGATGCCTTGAAAACAAAGTAAATCAGACTGAGAAAAAAATGTTTTATGCTCTCTGTGTGTTTATGTGTGTATATGTTACATGTCAACTATTGAGTGCCCAGGTCTGCAATTTGATGTCTTTCTTTCTACTTATCAAATATGTTCTTCTACTTTACTGTCTCTGTGAAGGTCCTGGAATGGAAGTTCACTTGTCTAGTTGGTCTGACTCAAATCAGTCACGATGATCAACTGATATGAATTGTGCTAGAGAGTTTAGTCTAGGCTAGGCCTGACAAACTGTCATTTTTGAAAATAAAGTTTTATTTGAACACAGTCAAGCTAATTTGTTTACATATATTCTACAACTGTCATATGCTTCAATGAAAAATGTAAACAGTTGCACATGGGTGAATTGCAAAGTCTGAATGTTTATTGCCTATCCTTTTATAGAAAAATGTTTGTTTACAAGTCCTGGACCATGCCATATGCTCTCTTTTTGGAGAAGAAGGTTGCAGTCAACTCCCTCACAGAGCACATAGGCTAAGAGTGAAAAATCTTTTTTTTTTTTTTAGGTTTTTTGAGACAGGGTCTCGCTTTGTGGTTCAGGCTGGCCCTGAGCTCAGCCTCCAACTCACATCACAGCAATCCTCCTGCCTCTGCCTCCTGAGTGCTGGGATTACAGGCGTGAGCCACCACGCCCGTCTCTGTGGTATGTGGTACTGGTTGCTGCTGGGGTGAGTCTCCACGCCCAGTATGGTATGTGGTTACTGGGGATCGAACCCGGGTCCTTGCGCTTGCAAGACAGGCGCCGAAACCACTGAGCTATATCCCCAGCCCAAGAGTGAAAAATCTTTCTCAGAATGCTCCAGCAAAGAACACTGGCTACCACAAGAAGGTTGGGAGAAAATTTCTGGCACTTGTTTGACAGGTGTTACCCTAGAATGCTTTGGGGTTAGTGGCTAAGACCTAAGGATTTTGTGTGAGTAGTTGGCTAGGAGCTTGTTGGATTTTCTTGTTTCTATGAATGCTGGGATGGCTTTAGGCTTCATTGGGAAGGTTTGTTTTCTAGATTACAATAATGATATTATTGGACTGTTGGGTTTTATTAGGGTGTTGTTTTAACTTTTAGGTACTAAATATGGGTGGTACATTGGTGAACTGATGTAAATTTAAAAATAAATGACCATGAATGTGGAATAAAAGACAGATTAAAAACAGATGAATGATAGGCAGATTATTGATGATCTGTTTCCTAAGCGACATGCCTCAATAGCTTGACATAGTGACTGTAGAGGAGATGGTTTTTAAGTATTTTGGGGTAAAAAAACCCCTGATAATTAAACCTGTCGAGTACAGAAATGCATCAGGATATAACATACAATTGTATGAATTTCCTGGCCAAGTGAAATAATAAAGTGACAAAAAATAAGAGGACATTTATCAAAATAAATTAGAAAAACCACATTTTGTTAAAACAAACAAGCAAGCAAGAATATGAAATACATGTATGAGGCATGCAGAATGGAAAGACCAAGTTTAATGAAGTCTGTACAAATAACACCTGCATTACTTGATGGATCCCACATTCGATGTGACAACAGAATGAAAATTGAAAACTAATAGAAAGGAAAGGCTACTTTTTTCAGAATATGGTACCAAACCAGTGGAACAGCCATATGGAAAAAGAAAATCAACTTGGCCCCCGACTCACACTGTACACAAAATATGTTCCACAAGGGTTACATTTAAATGTGAAAGGTAAATAATGGAGCTTTTAGGAAGCGACAACTCAAGGGAATATTTTTCATGACCTTGGAGTAGGAATTTTTTTTTCACCAGTATACAAAAAGTGCTAAGCCTCAAGGGAAAGAAATGGAGTATTTTAGAAAATTAAAAACTTTTACAGCAACTACAATGAGAGAAACTTCTCTCAGTCTCTCTTCCTTTGTCTCCCTGCTCCTTTCTGTCAACTCAACAAAAGACTCATCCAGAAAAATAAAATGATTAAGGAAAACATAACACTTAATAGGAAAATGTGAATAAGTTAATCAAGTAATTCATAGAAGATAACATCCTATGGGGCATGGTGGGACATGCCTTTGATCCCAGAACTTCTGGAAGCTGAGGCAGGACAATTACAATATCCAGCCTTCCTCAGGCAGTTAGTGATTTAGCAAGGTCCTCTCAAAATAAAACGGCTGGGAATGTGCAGCTCAGTATGAAGGCCCAGGCTTCGCTTCTCAGCACTGGAAGAAAAATGGTAACATACAAATCACCATTAATTATCTGGAAAGCTGCTCCTATTCATTCATCAAACAGGAAATATAACCACCCACTCCAGTATTGCTAAAGCTAAAAGAACTGACGGCAACATGATGCCTTAGAATGCAAAGCAACACTGATATGTAGGGTATAGCTTGTTGCATCATTCTGTAAAATGCTTGATAGTATCAACTAAAGCTAAACACATGTATACTGAGTGGTGACAGATGTGCCATCCCAAAATATACCTCTGTAGCATACAGATCATTGTGAGCTATGTGCACTTGAGAAATGACAGGTATATAGGAGTATGTGGTGGGGATGGGATGCCCTGACTTCCCCTTTTCTTCCTGAAAGCAGGCAATAGAACTCCTGTGTGAAAGATGCCCTCCAAATCCCAAGGGGAAAGGAGCTGAAGCTGAAGCTGAGAATCCAGCGCAAAAACACCCTGTTAAAATAAATCATCTTTTTTGTTTGTTCCCTCACATATTTTTGTTACTTTCTCACAATGACTTATCTTTGTTTAACACAGTATATAAGCACTTATGTGTTTCTACTTCTATAGGTCATTTTCTTATGCAGCTTCAATGTACACATAAAATATTGTTGTGTTTTTCTCCCATTTGTCTGTTTTATGCCAATGTGATTGCAGATCCAGGCTGGACTGGATGCTCAGAGGGGTAAAGTTTTGATTCCCACTCACTGTTCTTTGACTCAGCAATTGGACTTCTAATGTAGCCAGCAGGGTCACATGCACAAGTTCTCTCAAAGCTGGTATCCTAGGATGTCTGTAGACTCATCCACAACTCAAGTGTGCTGAGGCAGCCAAGTAGGGGAGATTGCCAAGGGATAAAGAGATACCTAGAGACAGCTCATGAGATTCTAGGCTTACTGAGGCCTTCATAGGAAAGGGTAGCATTGAGACTTCCTGGCTGTCCAGCGTGATCTGACTGAACCAAAAGCTGTCTGAGGGTAGCTGCAACGTTCAGGGGCAGCACATTGGATGAATCCAGAAGGTTGGGCAGTGATGGGCTGGACAGGGACCTTGGCAGAGAGAACTTTAAGGGTCCAGTGGTGGTGGTGGTGGTGGGGTTTCTAGGGCTCCTGTTCATTTTTCTTCACTCAATTATTTCATGTAAAGGGTTTTAAAAATTAGACTAAAGAGCAGTGATGTTTGCTGGGGGAGAAGAGGTAACATACAACTGGGGTAGGAAGGCAGTTTCTACAAGACAGTTTGCCCGATTTTCAGTGTCCCTTCAGATAACACTTATCTATATGGTCCAGTCCCTGTGCACTTACAGTGTTTCTTCCACTCAGCAAGAGTTTTGTGAGCACAAATGGTATATTTCAAAGACAAGGTGTTAACTACCAGAGTTTTTCTCAGGGGCAAGGCTCCTAGGTTTCTTAAAAGATATATACTTGAATATTTATAGCTACACTGTAAGAGCCAAGATATGGAAAACTCAGTGGGTGGACACAGGAACTATGGGACATTCACACAGAGTGAATTCACTGAGAAGTGGGCTAGGATGATGCATAACTGTGAGTGTGGGCATTTGTGCAGTATAGGCAAAACTATCCTGGGTGAAGGAGGCTGGAATAGAGATTGTCATTTGAGGTTGGGGAACTCTGGCTGGGTGGACTTTTCAGAGGAGGGTGCTGAGGGCGAGGTAATTCTGCTTTTTAATCTAGTCTAATGAGTCTAATGGGTGTATTCAGTCTGAGAGAACAAATGGAAGTGCATTTATGATATGTTCACAGTCTATGTGCTCATGAGGCATCAGTTAGCAAAAGTCTTATGCAATTAAAAACGATTCCACTATACTACTATGCCAGGTTCTCGCATCCAAGTCTTACAACAGCCTCAAGAAACAGGGATTATTCCTGTTCACTATCTGAGATAACTCACTTGAACAAACTCTGCATGACACCTAAACCCCAGTGACTATCTCTAGGAATTGTTATAGTTCCTCTTTTGTTATTTCTAAACAACAGAGGATGAAAACTACCACCTCTGGACTGTGCTCAGTATTGCCCTTGTTCAGCCTCATCTAAAAATTGGTTGCCATGTAATTTCACCAAAAAAATAAGATTTTAATTTTTGATTGAAATACTGGAAATTTATTGTCCTGGAAAATTAAACAATGTTGGTCACCTTTTGATGTAATAATGAGTACCTAGAGAGGAGTAGTAGCCAGTTGCTTCCTTCATAGCTGCTGCAAGTTCTCTATACCTCCCAGCACCCCTAACTCTTCACTCTCACTTTTCCTGCCCAGCTCCTACAAGCTCCCATCCCTGTTTTGAAGCAGCCAAAGTCACTTTCAGAAAGTCACCCTACTTCCTACTTTCGTGCACTGAATCCTTGGTTTGGTTTCTCCGCCCATTTTTTTCCAGTGCCATGTGTTCCACTGATTTTCTTACGATGGTATTGTTCCTCTTTTTACCTGATAGTTTTCTGCACACCTCAACTTAGTATTTACAAATATTCACACACTGTTCACTAGTATGTGCCAAACAGTGTAGGATGCATTGCACGAAGCTATCATCTTCATGTGTCTGTGAATTGGTTAGCTTGGTGCTTAAAATGATTGTGAGAGGTGTCTTATTTTTCTCAGTGCTCTCTAAAATTCTCTCTTCCCCTCCATCACCAAGGGGTTCATGAATTTAACCTGTCTGTCGCATGGTAGGTACTGATCCAGGAAAGAGATATAGTGGTGAACAATTTAAAGTCCCTGCCCAGTCAGAACTGCAGCTAGTGAGACCAGATAAAAGACACATGCACACAAACTCACACACATACACACACACACACACACACACACACACACACACACACACACACACACACACACTCTTTCTCTCTCCCTCTCTCTCTCTCTCAAACTCCAAAGACAAAAATCACACAAAGTAGCAGTATGAGAAGATAGGTAAGGGAGAGCTGGTGAACGATCTTTAGTCTGAATGAGAGGAGCTGGGAGGAAGATGCTCCGCAGAGGTGGTAGCAAGTCCAAGAAGCCTGAGGGAGGAGTGTAGCTAGAGAAATGTCAGAGGGGCCGTGAGCGGGGGCTGTGAGTGGGGGCCGCAGCAACAGAGAGGAAAGTAGGAAAACAGAGAGAAAGAGTTTAATGACATCCTGACTTCGTTACAGTAGAGCTGTGGCTTTCGAATTTTTGTGAAGTGAGTCAGGATCCATCTGGAAAGATTCGAGCTGGGAAATGATGTCCAGTTTTCAGTTCCTCAGACATTCCTCTTTCGTCTTTTCCTTCTGTTATGTCTATGCCTAGGGTCAACTAAGAGTTATTTGGGCCCCATTGAAGGATCTCAAAAACTTGTTGATTCCTAGAGGTATTTACAGTTGAAAAGGACAACTCAAACTTCCATGTACAGTTTAACATAAATAATCTGTAAAATACTAGTAGTAACTTATTCGCATTTTACCAGACAAATGTTTGTGGTGTCATGTATGTTATTTGTTACGTATACAACTTTCTGCATGGGTTCAAGGTAGGTAGTTGGTAGAAGGCATTTTTACTGGTGAGATGCCGGGAGTACCCTGGAGGCCATCTTGGGAGTGGGCACTTCTAGTTACAGCTTCGCCGGCCTGATTCATAGCTCGATAATCTGCTTCACACTGTTGCGTGTCAATTTTGCCTGAGTTTCTTGCCTTTTCTTTTTTAAAAGATATTTTAGTAGGGAACTGGAAGTGATTTTAAACTAAAAGGCAAAAGTTTTACTTCCAATGAAAAGTGTTCACGGGACATTAACTGAAGAAACTCCATTAATATCCAGAGTGAGACTGTTCATTAAAGGATATAAGGAATGAGCTTGTTGTAAAGAATGAGCTTATATAAGCCAGGGGGGAAACAAAAGACCATGAGTTTAGAAGAAGGACGCTTCCAAGCTGGAGGTTAATTTTAACAGTAATGGGCTAACTGCAGCCTGGTTAAGGAGAGGAAACTGTAACCAGGCTCAGGAGAAATGAGAACGTTACCCAGCGTGTTGCGACTGGGATTGATGAGAGGGTGATGAGAAAAGTGACTCTACTGCTGGCACCCAGAAGACAGCTTCAAGCTTTGAGTGACTGTCCTGAGCAGAGGGTATGTGTGCTCCTGGGCAAGGAAATGACTGTGGATGTCAAAGGAGCAGTGGGTTTTGTAGATAATGAACTCTCTGGATTTTGTCCATCCAGAAGCAGTGACCAAGGCAGGGTATCGCCACTATTGGACCACAGATGACTTTAAACAGGAACTGATCACCAAATAACAGGCTGAAAAAGAGCACAAGGGCAGTGATTAGATAATAGTTCTGTTGTCTTGTGATGATGGGAATTTCTTTCTTTCCCGTTCTCCCTTTCAAATAATCTCTTTGATAAATATTTATGCAGCATTACATGTAAACAAACAGTTAAAATAATTGCAGACAAATGTAATTATGAGAGAGGGCTGAACAGAGTGTGGTGAAAACATTTCCCACTTGTTGACACTTAGTTTACTGTGAAGTTGTATATAAAAGGTCATATTTTCATGAAACACTAGATCTGCTTTCCTCTTGAACTCTTTTTCTGTGCCTCTATTTCATGTGAAGAGGAAGGGGGTGGCCAGTATAGTGGAAGTCCTTCAAGTGTCTAGCGCCCCACTGGTGTCTGGGGTAACATGGCAGTGGAATGGACAGGGCTTTCCCCAGGCATATACAGTTTCAGGGAGGTGACATCCCAGTCCTTTTACAGTAACAGCACAACACCATCATATGCAGTGGTGGTAAGATGAACCTTCCAACCACCTCTAAGACTTTAGTGGAAGCAATGATTCCTAAAAACATATTTTCACATTGGTTTTTCTTGAAAAGTTCTGTTGTTCAGTTTGACTTTGGCTTACATCTCTTGTTCCTAAAGTTGAGGCAGGAATCTTTTAGTATTTCCCCTACTCAAATACTTAATGATGAATTATATATAAAACATAGTTAGCAATTAGGCATTAGACTTCAGGATATATTCTTCAAAAGAAGACTTCAAACGGCCGTGATGTAGAGGAAGAAGTGTTCCACATTACTAGTGATTCAGAAAATGCAAATCAAAACCTTGGTGAGCTACTCTCTCACACTACTACCAGGAACACGAAAAGTGACAAGTGCTGGCCAGTAGTAGAGAAAAAGGCACCATTGCACTTTGTTGGTGGGAATGTAAATTAAGGCAATCATTATGGTAGACAGTATGGAACTTGCTCAAAAATTAAAAATGAAACTTATATATGGTCTCTCTCTCTCTCTCTCTCTCTCT
>PVIR01029246.1:0-21282 GCA_004026965.1 Petromus typicus | reverse complement strand
AAAAAAAAAAAAAAAATACCTTGCCTTGCGAGCATTGGTGGTATAGTGGTGAGCATAGCTGCCTTCCAAAAATACCTTGCCTGCCAAATGTGGAGGCACACAACTGTAATCCCAGAACTTGAGAGGCAGAGGCAAGAAGATTGCCACAAGTTCAAGGCCAGCCTGGGCTACATAGTGAGTTCAGGGCCAGCCCCTGTCTCAAAAAAAAAAAAAAAAAAAAAGAAGAAAGAAAGAAAGCCCTTGCCTGTGCCTCTGATTTCAAGAGTTTGACCTACCTCATCTTCCAGCAGGTTAAGTGTTTCTGTTTTAACACTTAGATATTTGAACCATTTTGATTTTAGTTTGGTATCTGGTGAGAGATAGAGCTCTAGCCTCAATGCTCTGCATATATAGAGTCAGTTTTCTTTGCACCATTTGCTAAAGGTGTCTTTCATCTAGTATGTGTTTTTGGAATCTTTGTCTCAGATCAGGTAGCTGCCTGTGTCTGGGGTTGTTTTTGCCATACTCTTTAAAGTATAGGTTCCATTTGACCTAGCTATTCCCTTGTAGGTATCTTTTTAAAGAGTCAAAAACATCATTTTACAGTGATACATACATGCCTATGTTTATAGCAGCACAATTCATAACAGCTAAATCTTGCAGGTGGCCTATATGGCTGTCTGCAGATTAGTGGATAAAGAAAATGCAGTATTGATATGCAAGGGAGAAATATTTTACTATGAAAAAGGATAAATTTGAGTTCTTTGTAGAAAAATGAATGCACCTGGAATCCATAAGCTTAAGTGGTATAAATCAAACAATCTCAAATGTCATATGGTTTCCTTTAAATGGGAAACCCAAAGTATAAACAAATAAAAGGTCAAGATACAAAATACACGTAAAAAATAGGGAGATAGTTCTTTGACAAGTGGGAAGGGGAGTAGGAGATGTTGGGGCAAGAGAAGGGATCTAAGAAAAGAATTAAGATATATAAAAAAGAATTGAGATGAATGTATTCATTTTGTACTGAAAACATATATTTAAAATAAATAGAAAACAAGTCCCTTTATGTTTCTATAAAATCTGGTGATCTATTGTCTTTAAATCTATTTTTAAAATCACTCAGTATGCCAGGAACCAGAAACAGCTCAACTTGAATGAAAAAGGACAATGTATGAATACTGTTATTTCTTGAATATTTTGTGTTGTTGTCTGTTTTTTTGTTGACACAAAGTATAGCCATATAGTTCCAAATTTAGTCTGGCCTTAATGATCCTCCTGTGTCAGCCTCCCAAATCCATTATAGACAACTGCATGATATTGTTTCAAATATGACATTGTTTGAAAATAAGATCATTGTAGATATGATTAGTAACACTGAGTTTACACTGGCTAGTTTAATATGATTAGTGTCCTGAAAGAGAAAAGACACAGGAAGGGGACCATGTTACAACAAAAGGAAAAATTTCCCTGAGGTAAGCTAAGGAATTGTAAGGACTGTCAATAAACCAATAAGAGCATGAAAGGGCTAGTATTTGAAGCCACATAATCTTACCAATACTTTTATTATAAACTTCCAAGTTTCATCAGTTTCTATACTTCTCTTCCACCCAGTTTATGGTATATTCTTGTGGTTCTCCTAGAAAATAACACATGACACTAGTGAGATACATAGATCTGATTATCTTATACAGATTTTAAAACAGCTATGTCAGAATGCTTCAGTGAGCAGTTATGAACATCTTTGAAACATGAAAAAAAAAAAACCCTTGTCTTAAATTTAGTAATACCAAAGAAATACAATGTAAATAAGAATCAAAAGATTTTACTTGAGACAGTAACCTAAAGAGCTCATTGGAAAGGCTCAATAGCAGAATTAAGGGAACTAAAAATAGGGTGATAGAAATTGTATAATCTGAACAGAGAAAAAGTAAATAAAAAGATTAAGAGAGACTCAAACCTCTATGTTGTGGGAGTCAGCTTTCCATTGCTATAAGAAGTACCTGAGGAAAATCAACCCATAAAGAAGAAGGGTTTATTTTGGCTCACTAGTTCAGAACTTTCAATTCATGGTCACTTTGCCTTGTTTTGGGGGATCAGAGCATGATAGTATATCATGATAGAAACATGTGACAGAGGAAGTGAAAGAGAGGGCACAGGGCATGCCCTGAGGAGGCCTAACTGCCATTCACTGAGCCTGTCTTTTAAACATCTGCACCAAAAGTGCCATAGGCTGGTGACCAAGCTTTTACCACTTGGTCTCTGTGGGGATGTTCAAGATCTAAACTATAGCACATGTCATTATGACATGTGCATTACAGTCCTGGAAGCAGAAGAAAAGGAAGTTGAGACTAAAAGACTGAGAAACAATACCTTAAAATTTCCCAAAAGTGTGATCTGTCATATAAATGTATAATGTACAAACCCAAAAATCTCAGCAAATACCAACCAAGATAAACATAAGTAAATACATTTAAAGACACATCATAATTAAATATCTGAAAAATAAAAAGAAAACATCTTGAAAATATTCAGAGAAACACAACAGCTTCTTTGCAGGGACAAAGTACTCCAAACCACAGAAAATTTCTTCAGGAATCATGGAGACCAGAAGGAAGTGGCATCATATTTTTCAACTGCTGAATGAAAAGAACTCTCCTCCCCCACGGAGGTGAATGAAGGTGAAATCTGATAGTTAGATGAGGGGAACTAAGAAAATTTGTCACTTGCAAACCTACCCTTAAACACATGGCTACAGAAGTTACGTAAACAGAAAAAAGTTTTAGAAGAGAAATCCTGAACTATCAGAAAAGAGTAAAGAACCCAGTTAAAAAAACTACGAACAAATATATTTCTTTTTACCTTTTGAAGAGGTCAGTTTCAGAAACTGAATCAAAAGATGTAAGTGTAGTATTGTAAATATATAGAAAAAAGTATTTAAAAGCAATTTTATAAGTGGATAGAAGTAAAGGGACCTAATTAGAGACAAGATTTCTACACTTGAGCTAATAAAATTGATCCTAGGAAGTGGGATGAGGTGAAATCTATGTAAGACCTAGCCTAACTACTAAATAACCTATGCAAAGACACATTCAAAACCAGTGGGCAGGCCAAAGTGGAATTCTAAAAATAAGAAGTCATTTAACCTACAGGAAGGCAGGAAAATAAAATATATCTATAATCCACAAAACCCAGAAAGTAAAAAAATAAGATACTTGATTTAAATCTCAAAATAATAATTATGTTTCTAAATATACCAATTAATAGAATTTGGGAGAATATATTATAAAATATGATAAATCTATGTGTTGTCTATAAGAAATCTCAAATGTAATGATATAAGATTAAAAGAAATGAGTGAAAAGTATATATAATGCAAACTGATAAAAAGCAAGTGATCATAGCAATATAAATTAGACTTCAGAGCAAACAAAATCACCATAAACATAGAGAAACATTCTGTGTTGACATACAAAGAGATGATAGCAATGCTAGTTGTTTATTCACTGAACAACATAACAGTAAAATACTTGAAACAAAAACTGTTGGACCTGGAAGATTAATGGAACAATCCACAATTATAGATGGAGATTTCCACAACTGATAGAAAACATAACCAAAAGTGAGAATGTGGAAGTAATCAATACCACTGACCAGTAAAGTCTAGTCAACATCATTTCAGAATACACATTATTTTTAAATGTCCACAGAAACTCTCCTAAGATAGATCAGACAAATCCTAGGCCCTGAACAGACCTCAAAAATTTACAAGAGGAGCTGGGGATTTAGCTCAGTGGTTCCAGAGCCTGTCTTGCAAGTGCAAGGGCCTGGGTTCAATCCCTGGTAACCACATACCATACTGGGCATGGAGACTCACGCCCAGCAGCAATCAATACCACATACCACAGTGCCGGGCGTGATGGCTCACACCTGTAATCCCAGCACTCGGGGAGGCAGAGGCAGGAGGATTGCTATGATTTGAGTTTGAGGCTGCACTTGGGGCCAGCCTGAACTGTGAAGAAAGACCCTGTTTTAAAAAAAAAAATTACAAGTATTTACATCAAACAGGTATGTACTCTAACCAGAAGAGAATGAAAGTAGAAGTCAGCAACATAAAGATAGGAGGAAAGATTTTTTAACATTAGGAAACATAACAAAATATTTCTAAATAACCTTTCAATATGTGCTACAGTTTTTTAAAATATTAACAATTAGTGGACTCCCAGTTAATTATAAAGTATCTATGGATATAAGTAGTGTATAGTATTCAAAGACTTCTAAGGAAAAGCAAGTGACATAGCTCAACACTCATTCTGAAAGGGAAAACACACTTTAATCATTGTATCATTCTGAATAACCACTTGTTTGATATGATAGCATTTTATCTTCATTTGCTTTATTTTGAATAATAATTGCTTTGCTAGACCCAAGTGATGTACAAAGTGAATGAGTTTAGATCATGTGAGAAAATGAACAGCTAGCTCAGATATACACATGCATCTTAGGAATTTCAGCTCACGCAAAGGAAGACATTCAGCACAGAAACCAAAACAGGTAGTTTTTCTTTTTTTAAAAAAAAAATGTTGTATTTTTATTAGTACTTGTTTGCTGTATATGACAATTACATTTGTCGTGGGAAATTGATACATGTACACAAAACATCTTAATTTCCCTTCCCTTCCCTCTGCTTCCTGCACTCTCTCCAGTGTGGCCACCTTCCCATTTGCAAAAGTTCATATTTTCCTGTCCTCAGTTAGGAACCTCAGTGGCTTAGGAGAGGAGCAGTCAAGTGAGAATCTCAACAAAAAGTAAAATCTTGGGCAAGTACAGGAGATCAATATTCTCAAGACTAAAGAAGCTGTTTAAAAAGTGTTCTTACTTTTACCATTTTAGTTTTGTATCCTCACATTCTTACATGTGAGGATTTTAATGTAAAGGTCACTTTTTTTTTCCCAAATATATATATTGAAGTCACAAAAGCTTGACAACCTCTACAAATGTAGAATTGTTATTGAAAGAAAATGTTGAAAGGCTGTAAGGAGGAACATAACCAATTTTTAAATTGATTTTATTGGTACATTTTATATATACATTATAATCACATTCAACATTGAGAATTTGTACCTGTACATGACACATCTTGATCCTCACTTTTTCCCATGGGGAGACAGAAACGCAAACCTGAATATGAGAGGAGTTCTTCAAACTTTCCTGCTACACAGTTCCTTCAGCCAGAAGACTGATGAGCATGTATCTATTTAACAAGAGCTCTTTCTCTCTTCTTTTCTGAAGCCCAGACAGCCCTGATTCTATTTTATATCTACGCATTCACCAATTCTAAGCATCTTGTTTAGTCAGGATCATGCAATATTTGCCTTTTTGTGCTTCGACTTTTTCCTTAGCATAGCGTCCTCAAGATTTAACCACGGTGTAGAATGTATGAGGATAAAATGTTAATTTTAAATTTTAGATCAAATTGTTAGAGAGTCACCTGAATCTTATCAAGCTTTAAAAGAAAAAATATGTTTCATTCCTCGAAGAACTGCTTCCTGGCCTCTCTGCACTGGTTACCTCCTAAACATCCTTTAGGCCCCAGTTTAGCTATCATTTCTTCAAAGAGAGTTTTCTGAACCAGCAAGTAAAGTCTAGTCATTGTCTTGTCCTTTTCGTGTCACGTGGAAAATCCTCCGAGCTCACTCGCACTTTTGCAGCGAGGCTTAGTTTTTGCCTCCTAGTTTCAGTCCGTGATTGGCTGGTTCCAATGCAGGAACTGAGTGATAAAGAGACGCAGCAGAAGGAAAGGTACTCAGAGCAGCACTGCCCGCACGCCGAGAGAAAAGGGAAGCGATGGGAAAGAAGATACACTTTGCCAAGTCACAGCCCTGTGAACATCTCCGCCCATGCTCTCTTTGCTAAGGGCTCATTTCCCTCCTGAGCTGAATGGGTGCGTCCATAGAAGAGTACAGTGTTTCCGCCTTCCAGTCACCTTCCAGACACAGGAGACTTGAAGGGAGGCTTTCAGATGTCAGCCAGAGCAATCACACTGTTATATAGTCACACAACGTAATTCTCATTCAAACCTCTTTCATTTAAGCAGTTTTTTACTCTTCTGTCCCAGGATCTGCTGTCTGAGGCCAGAGGTTCTACTTATTACTGTAACCCTAAGCGTGTTACTTAACCGTCTTAAGCTGGTGAAATGTCTAGAATTTAAGAGGTCTGAGTGAGTAAATGTGACTTAAGGCCACTGATTTTTCAGACTTTCCTATTAAGCTTGAAATAACATATATATATATATATCTGAGATAATAAGCACGATTAATAAATGAAGGTTCTTTAAATCTCAGTTCTGATATCATAGGAGTTTTGACCTAGGGGCAAAATTTAAATATTCCACATACAGTGTTCTGTTTTGTAAAATGCACAGACTGAATGTTTTCCAAGGATCCTTTAAAGTAATTGCTGATTTAAACATTTTATGTAATTTCTAACAAAACAGCAGAAAATATATTGGTCTTGTTGCTCTTATACCTATGATAACCCTTAAAAATATTCTAATTGTTTACAAGTCTAATGAAAGTGTTAATTATAGAAATACCATAAAAAATAAGGTTTAAAGTGTAGATTTGACTAAGTATTGATTTTTCTCTTACTTTTGTTGCTTTTGCAATAGTCTGATTCCACTTAAGATGATGCGTGACTGGAAGGAATTGTTTTTTAATGGAAAGCCCATATATAAACAAACCTCTATCGAACAGATGCCTGCTGATCCCTCTGAAGAACAACTTACAGAAATGGAGAAAAGAGACTTGCTGGATAGCAAAGACTATGAAGAATATAAGGTACACACTGATATGGAATAATTAGAAACAAAAAACAAGATAATAAATTCATTTTCCTTGACAATAATTCTGTGTTATCATTTTCTTCATTGCTATTAATGAAAATAGACATTTTATGTTTACATTTTTCCTTAGGATAACTTATAAACAATTAATTTTTAGATTCCTAAACTAAAACCTAATCTATTTGCAATCCATTATGTGTTGTTCCAATAAGACAAAAGAACAATGTGGAATAATGCTTAATATATTTTCTGGAAAGATACATTTCAGAATTTTGTAAAAGGAAAGATGAGTCAACCGAACAACTTGCTGATAAGTAGTATACAATAAATGTTTGGTGCTAGAATGAACGAGTAAAAGGAATTAATGACAATGAATAAGGAAAAGCATAAAGTAGAAGTAACATATGAAGGTAAGTTTATGGTAAGAAAGTTAAGAATATGAGATTATGTGAAACTAAATATACTTCATATTTTAATTGACCAACTCACATTTATTACTAAGAAAATTGTTTATTTAGGATTGACTGGAACCTTACGGCAATCTTTATTTTGTGTAATGGTGAAGCACATCTAGTTTGTCTACCTAGAGTTTAATGTCACATAGTAAAATATTTTGAAAAGGTGAAATTATGTTAAAGTATTTCTTCCCACTGTAAATTAAAAACCTCTTTTACTTGACAGATTTTGGTGGCTTGTGGGATATTTATTTCTAAGTTGTTTCTTATATAGCTTACTTTATTCTACTTTTGTTGTTCTCATAAATCAAGAGACCTAGTAAGCTATATCTTATCAAAGATTTGTCTTTCTAACTACTTTTCTTGTTTGGGAAATTGTTACCACAGGAACATGCATATCTTACCCACATCCTGAAGCAGCTGGTACTTTTTCTTTTACAAGAAATTATGAGCTTTTGTTAGGAGACTGTGAATGTCTAGCAATGTGATTTATTTTGTGTAGAATCTTTACTATTTTTCTAGAAGTAAAAATTATCTTAGGGTTTCTGGTATGTGTTTATATGCTGTCTTCCTTTAAACTACATAATGGGAAATATGGTATAGAGAGATTTGGGGATATGCTTTAAAATATTCTGTTACTCTATAATTTTAGAATTTATGCCTTCCACAAACTTATCGTAAATATTCTTACACACAAACAAAGAACCTTTGCAAATGAGAAAAGAGATGGCAATGTAAGAGAAGGGGAAATCAAGAAAATTAAGGTGTGTTATATACAGGTACCAATTCTCCAAGGTGAATTTAATCAGTATTCCCTGCAAATATGTACTATTAAAAAATTTAAAAATAAAAATATAGTGATTATTTCAAGCTGACATGTAATCCCAGGGCTCCAGGACACTGAGCCAGGATAATCCATATTTGGGCCTCAGTTGTGCAATTCAATAGTTTAATGAAGCTCTGCAAAATTAAAAATGCCTGGGGACGTGGCTGGTGTGAAGGCTCTGAGTTGAATCGCTAGTAGTGCAAAATAAACAAATTTACAAAACATAGCATGTGTGTTAAATAGCCGAGAGCACAGGACAGAGGGACAACATATCCTGGTTTGGCTAACAAAACAATTACGCACGTTTGTTGTTGATTAATTTGTTCAGGATTATATTGTTTGCATCAGCTTCAGTGCATAAGTAGAAGTGGGTCTTCAAAAAATTCACATTCCTAACATCCATTGGCATCCATACCTACCATCCCCAAGGAAGTAAGATCTCCCAGTTTTGAGCAATTTCTTTTAAGAGGCCCATGCCCTTTTGAGGTGGGTTATTATGCTAAGTATTCTTAAATATTTGTACCTACAAATTGACATAAAAACAAATTTTTCTTATATACACTTCATAGGTAGCTGCCATAAAGCTGACTCTTCTTTCTTAGCATTATTTCCTGAAAGTCAGCATAGAGGACTCTGTTGATGAAATAGCTCCATATAAGGAAGTTCTGGCCCAGTATGGATTGCTATCTTCCTAACAATGAGGGGGCAGCATCTGCATAGAACAGCCACACACTGTTGGATGATTCCTAGGCAACTTGCAGAGGGTAAGAGCAGTGAGTTATTTTCTAGAGTTTAGTGAAGGATCTTGAAACTCCTCCAAACACATCCAGTGCCACAGTCTTGTAGAGCTGCTTCTCTGTGGTAGAGTAGACTCTTCCAGTGAATCTCAGAGTCCCCCAAAGCAGTTCCCTTCCATAATTGTTCCTGGCAAATGCGTCTTCATTCACAATTTTTTTTAAACATAAACTGTTTACTAGAAGTTACCTTTCAAATGAGTTTTTAAGGGTTGCAATAAGCCTTCTGTATCAGCACATACCACATCTGCAGAGACAACATATCATATATCAAATAAAAATGTAATTGCCTCTGTGCTGAACATGTATCTTGTCTTTATTCCCCAGTATAGTATGACAACTAATTTCCATCAAAGTTGGATGACATGAAATATCACAAATACAGCAATGTAGAGATGATTTAAAGTATACAGGGGGATGTATATAGGTTATAGGCAAGTCTTATATTTCTTTCCATAGGGACTTGAGGATCCATGGGTTTTGGTATTCACAGGGCAGTCCTGGAACCTGCATGGTTACTTAGGGAAGATTGTACTAAAATTATACTAAAATTCTCTATTCATGAATTAAAATTAGCTCACAGTTGTGGTTTTCAGAGGACTTAGACTTTTTGAGTCTCCACAGAGTTGTACAAGTATGTGGTTGTGATTCTTATAATTTGAAAGAAGGCTGCTCTGGTTCCATCACATTGCTAACATTGTTTTAGTTAGTTGGCCATAACTGAGTTTGTAGTGGCTACTGGATTATAATTTTCCACTCACTAGACTTGAAGGCATGTTTATATATCATGGTTTAACATCCATACACCTGTTACTGCTATACATGTATACGTACCCAAGCCCAAGTCGGTATAAACAATGACATTATCATCAGTCCTTTCCCCACTGGTATGGGATGAAATGGGCTATGTAGGGCCGGAGATTTATCTCAGTGGTTCTGACACCTGCCTTGCAAGCGCAGGTCTCTAGTTCCATCCCCAGTTACCGGGGAATCGAACCCAGATCCTTGAGTTTGCAAGGCAGATGCCGTAACCACTGAGCCAAATCCCCCAGCTCCCTACTGAGAAAATTCTTGTTAAAGGAGATGTTGTTATCTACAGGTTGTTATCTTTCTTCAGGACTTGGACTTAGCCCAAGGGCTTGGACTTTCAGGCCCATCCAGCTTCTGATCATTTGAAAATCATACAGTTGTCAATTGCTAGAGATATTTCTTCATTTAGCTGATTCCATACATTATTTGTTGACTCTTTTTAGTTTTTATCTATAGGATAATATATTTTTATTAATTAATTGATTTTATTGGTAATCATCATGATCATGATTATTATGATCGCAATTGACATTGAAAATTTGCATCAGTATATAACACAACTTAATTCTCATTTTTTTCCCATTCCCCTGCACACCCTACAATCCTCCGTCCCGTATATACATAAGCTTTGTTTCTTTTTTTTTTTACTATCAAATTTCCCCCATGTTATTATATGCCCTTATCCACCTTTACCACTTGAATATTTTCTATTTCACAGTATCTATCATGCACTCTAGAACTCATTTATATATTCAGTTTCTCATACCAGATAAAAGATACGTATTTACACATCTGTGACCTATTTATTTCAGTTAGGAGTATGTCCTTAAGATATGTCCATTTGAGTATAAATGACTCAAACCTATAAGGATAATACTTTTTTATCTTGTTCTTTGTCTGGGGGTTGATTTGTATCTGTTTAACTTATTTGGAGGATTAAGTCATCTCAGTTCTGGAACAAATTACTAAAATCTATTGCTATGTGTTCTCTCACTTATTCAATTCACATATATTGAACTTATAGTTTGATTGATAATTCAATCAGTTTTCCAGTATTACAGATACAACATCAATTATGAATTCTTCCTACTGCTCATAGTTTAGTCAGGAAGAGAAAGAAACTATTTCTTAAAATAGTGTTACATGTAGCTAAAAAAACAAAGTTGTGGGAGAAATTTTGAAGACATGAATTGATCAGCAAAACCTGAGTAAATAGCTCTTCACTTTAAGGTATTAACACAGAACTAAAGTGATTCTGTGAATTGCAAGTTTATCCTTTTCTTTGTATTTCTCCATGATTTCATTTAATTTCTAGAATATAAACCAAACCAAATTTAAGAAATATGTTTTTGGTTTCTTTACTAAGATTCATCTCCTTCAACAAGAATTTTCTCAGTAGGGGGCTGGGGGATTTGGCTCAGTGGTTCCGGCATCTGTCTTGCAAACTCAAGGACCTGGGTTTGATTCCCCGGTAACCACATTCAGTACTGGGCGTGGAGACTCACACCCAACAGCACCAGTACCACATACCACAGTGCCGGGCATGGTGACTCACACCTGTAATCCCAACACTCGGGAGGCAGAGGCAGAAGATTGCTGTGATGTGAGTTGGAGGCTGAGCTCAAGGCCAGCCTGAACTACAAAGCAAGACCCTGTCTCAAAAAAAAAAAAAAAAAAAAAAAAAAAAACAAGAATTTTCTCAGTATCCTCTGAAGATATCAGGGTCACTTATGGCTAAGAAATCAAGAGGAATATGTCAGTTGTTCCATGTATGGAATGTTATAAATAGGTAATTAGGTCATATCTAGGTAAGTCATTTTCTGTTCAAATTATTGAGATGTTACTTAACAAATTATCTCATCTCCCGCTCACTAATATTTTTCCTATGGATGCAATTTAATCAATTGTTCTATTTTCTTATAAGCTTAAACTTTTAATAATCATAATTTTTATTTAATAAGACCTATGAATATATTTTATAATTATACAAAAACTATTTTCCAAAATAATATATAAACTGTAACTAAGATCTAATTACACAAATAAGATCTAAAAATATCACTGAGATGGATTTTCAAATAGTTTACAATCAATTATGAGAGACTGCAATGTGACCTATAGTTTTTTTTTTTTAATTAGTAAATAAAAACTTACTGTGTTACTCTTTGGGTTGGACAACTGTTAGTATGAAATTAAAGATTTACTCTTGCTCTTTCCAAGTAAAAATATCAACCCATGATGGTACTTATACATGAAATCAGAACTGAGGATTCCTGAAATATTGTCCAATATTCAAATATTGTCCATATTCTTTACCTCTTACAAAACACTAGATTGAAACCAAATTGCAAAATTAATGAGTTGAAACTAGTATTTATTTTCTTAAAATAAAAGCAAAGTAGCATAGAGGTAATAAAATGCAATTTTAGGAAATAAAGCACATCACAAATAGGAAGGATGATCACTTCATGAAATTTTTTTCTGACATGTTAGGTATAAGTTACATATTAAGTAACAGTGTAGAATGCATATTTTAAATTTTAATTTTAATTTGATTTTATGTATTTACCATTTGTCATAATTATATTCATCATGGAGAGTACAGCACGTAAGTAACACTTCTTATTTCTTTTTTTACTCCTTTCCTCTTTCATCTCTCCCTCCATCTCTAAGTATCTTTTTTATTTTTTACAAAAATTTCAGTCTCCCCATTTCCTATTCTTTTACTTTGCTATGTAATTTATTTTTATTTTTGGTTTATTAAGTAAGAAAACCCATGTGATATTTAAGTTTATATGTCTGATTTAATTAATATTATGGCTCAGAGCACATCTGTTTTCCTACAAATGATTCATCTATCATTCTTTATGGCACAGTAGTAGTCTCCTGCTTGTAAACACCACATTTCATTTATCCATTCATTGGTTGATGGATCTTTGGGTCACCTCCAAGGTTTAGTATTTGAATTGCCCTAAAAAACATTGAAAAATTATTTTATTCAAAGGTGAAATTTAGTAATATTTGTGCAAAAGGGTCTAGGCAGCTGAAAGTGTATTTATATAGGTTCAAACCAATAGAAATGGACAAATTTGGCAAGGAAGATAACCTGCAAGTCTTGAGCAGTCAGAAATTCATCAAATGAGCATACATATAATTTCTCCTGGATTCTGAGGGCTGGTAATGGCTACCATGATCTATGATCCATGACACTGCCTCTCCCAGAGTAAGCCTTAGCTGTATTTCAGGTATCACCAAACTTACCTCTTTGCTTCTTGGAGAGTAGTACGACGAGAAAAAGGAGCTGTAAAATGAAAGCAGCTTGAATATGAGCTCCTCCTGTGAGTTGTGGAGCATTGGCTACATTCTAAAAGGGCACAGATTCATTCTGTGGAACTATAACTTGTAGTTTCTTAAACTAGTGTTACTAGATATTTCTGCCCCCATGTTCTTTAGCTACTGTAACATAGTAGTGTCTGTATCAAATACAGTTAAGAGGACTGCATTTTTAGAAAACTCTAATAACCTAGAAAATGTCAAAAAATATATATAATTTAGTTTCCTTTGTTCTCTCTTCAAGGAAAAAGCACATATGTTATTTTCATTTTAGTAAATGTATTCTAGGTTCTCAAAACTCTAGCAAACTTAGAACATCTGGAGCACCTTAATCTACATAGATAAGTTCTAGTGATCCATGAAGAAAAACACTGAGTCATGTATATCTTCACACTAGTACTGCCACTCTACAAACACTATATTTGAATGTCACTGCTAAGTATCATTGTCGTAACTCAGTGTTCTTTGCTTATTGAATGTTATATAAGATACTGATGAATATCTCCCAAGATGTGGATCCTGTTCATCCAAGTTGATCTAAGCAAACCCTGTCTCCTCTTTGAAATGAGTGGATGAGAAAGTTCCGTTTCCAACTTGGATGTTTAAGAGTGGCACGAAGTAAGTGGCATACATGTAGTTATGTCTCAAGAGTATATTGTGGAGAGAAGAAAGAAGTCTACTGAGAAAGCCAGGTAACTCCACTACATCCAGTCACTTCGACAATGTTAAAATCAAGCAGGGAACCTAGAGAACACATGGGAGATCTTGGGCTTGCCCGTAAAGTGTGCTCTCAGCTTGTATTCATGCACATTTTCCCAACCAGGTGCCATTTGTAAGTGCTCATAGTGGCTTGTAACCAGATAAGCAATAATATTGATGCACTGGGCCATATTAAATCAAGAGAATATGGTAGACTGGAGGTAACCAGGGCCAGAACTCTCGGTAATCACAGAGGCTAAGGAGGCTTGTCAGTGTATTTGATTCTAGCTGGATGGAAAAGTGGTAGGTTCATGTAATGTGTGAAGGTAAAAAGAATGCTATGGGTTGAAAGATTCAGAATTGAGATTCTGGAAAATCAGTGTAGGTAAATTAATAAAAACTGTAGCAGTGAACTTGTGACCACAAGCACTTGTGACTACTCTTCACTGTTGTAATTTTATCATCTGTGTAGACAAAATTTCACAGGGACAGATTCATAATTAGTCTTGCATTCACACTTTCTCAAAACTGCACACTAGCCAAAGCATGGTAGTGTATGGCTGTAATCCCATCCCTTTGGGAGGCTGAAGCAGGAGGATCAGAAGTTCATGCCCAACATGAGTAACTTGGTGACTTAGACCCTGTCTAAGAACAAGAATTTTAAAAGTAAAGCTTCTCAATGTGAAAGCCCTGAGCTCAATCTTCAGTGGGGGAAAAAAAAGGCTACTGTAGGTACTAGAAAAATATTAATAAAATAAGGGCATCTTAATAATAGTTCTCTGAATATCCCTGATAGTTTATATAATTAAATGCAGTAACATGGAGCACAGACAGACAGAAAAGTATTTTATTAAAGGTGATACTTAACTTGTATTTCTAACTCAGGGTATCACTTTGTTTTATTTAGTATTTTGGGGAGATTTATAAATTTTATTAAACTTTTTAGTAAGATTCCATCTTGACATTTGAAGCAATTTTGAAGCTTTAAATAAGCATTCTGTAAATGTTTATTTTTTAGTTTATTAGTAGATAGTGCAGTACATAATGTTTACATCCTTGTGTGGAGTTGTTACATGTGCATAACACCTCCCAGTTCTTGTTTTTCACCCGTTATCCTTTCCCTTCTCTCCTCATTCCCTCTAGCACTTTTTTTTTTGTTTGTTTGTTTGGTGTTTTTTTTGGACAAGGTTTCATTTTTTTGTAGTTCAAGCTGGCCCTGAGCTCAGGTGTGAACTCATTGCAATCCTCCTGCCTCTGCCTCCCAAGTGCTGGGATTACAGGCATGAGCCACCATGCCTAGCACTGTGGTGTGTGGTACTGGTTGCTGCTGGGCACAAGTCTCCACAACTGGCATTGTTGTATATGGTTAGCAGGGATCGAACTTGAGCCCTTGCACTTGCAAGGCAGGTGCCCCGGCCCCTGCCTCCAACTCTTGATCTTTTTCCCCTCTGACATTGATTTGTCACTCTACTTCATATTACCTATCTTATATATGTCTGGAAACTAATAGTCAGATTTCTACTTATAACTGTTCATAAAGAGTAAAAGATTACATTATTTTAGTTATATCTACCTACCTATCAACTGCATAGCATGGGGATGTGCTAGATATTTCTGGTTCTTCTTGAATAATGAATCAGTAAAATCTCCTTAGCTCATTGTAGTTAAATTACTCTGAACTTTCCACCTTTGTCAGTTTCTCTCATCTCTTTTTCACTCATCAGACACTTGTTCCTTCCTTTTTGGAATGTTGACCTTGGCCTTTATCCTTAGTCTTCACTTTAGAAGAGTCATCATCTTATTTCTAAGATGTTTTTGTTCAGTATGTTCTATCACACCCAGTGTCTGCTCATCTCACTGGGTCAGGCTTCAGTTGTTTTTTCCAACCTCAACATTCTGTTCTCTTCACAATGCTCAGTTCCATTGTGTTTGTCAACAATCTGTAGCTAATTTGGTCACATGAAAGGCCTTTGTTTTGATTTCTCGGTGAGGAAGCTTAACTTTCTGATGGGTGATGCTCCGTGCAGTTTCTTAGTTTCAGGTAGAAATGTGGATGCTGTCACCCTCCTGTGTGGCACTTAGATATGGCTCTGTCAGTGCCTAATTGTTGGTGATCACATAGGCTACTTACCCAAGCATTTTTTCATTTTCTATCTGCAGCAGTACTGTGAGATATATTATTACTCTAATGCTTAAAAAAAGGGGGGGGAGATTCACAAAAATACAGAACAACCAAGAGCAAAATTTTATAGGAACCCTTGTCATCTGAATTATATATAAGATTGCTTCCTTTACAAAGGGCTGAGTGGCGGCACAGCTGAATACCATTATAACATTGACAACTTTCACTCCAATGAGGCCCTGTGAATACAGCCTTGGTTTCTGTTTTCATATTTGTTTAGTTTCAGATTGGCTGCATTACACAAAATGGTTATCACTTGTCTAATTAGATATATAAATAATTGCTATGAGTGAAAGTAGAAGCAAGTATAATGCAGGAGAAATTATACAAACTTCTTGAGTATTTAAATAATTAAATAATGTATATAATTATGATGCACAGATCTGCTAGAAAAATATCATTTAAAGAACTGTTTAAAACTAAAAGATAATTTTGTAGAAGTAACAAGTAAATACAATTATATTTGGGGATGATAAAAAAAATTACTATGAGTGTACTGTGGTTGTCTCTGTGTGCTTCAGAAGAATAGTGCTTTACCTCTAGTGTGATCAGGGGTTTGGGCACTGAATTAGGCATCCACAGCCTCTATCTAACTTAGCATTTTAAATTCTGAGCAAACGTTTTTGTCAGAACCTGTCAATGAAAAGAATACTGACAAAAGAAAGCAAGAAAGTAGTCATGTATTTATTGATACATGAAATAATTGTGGATATATTTTATTTATTTATTTATTTATTTATTTATTTATTTATTTATTTTTGAGACAGGGTCTCGCTTTTGTAGTTCAGGCTGGCCCTGAGCTCACTGTGTAGCCCAGGTGAGCCTCAAACTTACAGCAATCTTCTTGCCTCTGCCTCCCCAGTGCTGAGATTATAGGTGTGAGCCACTATGCCCAGCTGGATATATGTTTTAAAATGGTCTACATAGAAGGATGTGATCAATGATTGGTACAAGCTGTTCTTACATGAAGAGATTTAGAAAAATTGCTCCAACAATACACTGAATCCTTAAATTAAAGTGACTTTGTGGTATTAGCTAAGGGATACCACAAATGCTAGTAATATAGCTAAGTGAAAGGTCTGACTTGTTCCTTATTTAGTGAAATAATACTTATGAATCTATGTCATTTACTCATCCTGGTATTGATGTGAACAAATAGTATTCATGTTCGTGATTGAATTTGCTCATTCAGAAATGGATTTTTTAAAAAAGATATCTCACCTAGAACCTGATTAGGAAAAGAGCTAAATCATACATGCATAGTGAAAACAGAGACTTACTTTTCCTCTTCAAAGAAAAAAACTCAACTACTTTAAGGAAAACAGGCAACGCAGGCTAGAGGAAGCTGACTGGCATTGCTTAAAGAAATGTAAGATTGCAGGTCTTGGTGGCTCGTGGGAGGCAGAGGTGGGAAGATCACAAGACTGAGCCAGCTTGAGCAGTTCAGCAGTGTAGACCCTGTCTCCCAAGTTAAATAAAAATGAAAGGGCTGAAAGCAAAGCTCCTGGGCTCAGTCCCTGCTGCTGACAACAGCAGCACAAGAGTAAAGCATTCTGGCTTTTCTTTTTGTTCCCTCTGATTGTCATCAAAACATATGTTGTGAGACAGTTCACTTTTTCCCCAAACTGTTCATTTTTTAATCTTCACTATTAATAGTTGGACTCAGAAGTGTAAACTAAGATGATTTCGGGCAACCCATATATAGTAGGAGAGCTGCTAGTAGAACTGACCATTTTTGATAAAATTTGAGTTTAACTTACAAAATTCTAAAAGGTTAATTTATGATAGAATTAATAATTTTAGTATTCTGATATGTATAAGTTGACATTTCTGCACCACTGAAATAATATGTTGAATGTTTTTTAAAGATGAAAAGTGATACATAGGTGAAAATAATTATAGAATGCATTGTAAGTGCTATGTATTTCTATTCTTTGTTTCTGATAGATTGTATATTAAATATTAAATTGCAGATTGTGAGCTGAATGTGATGAAATTTTCATATATTCTGGTTACTTAATATATTTTTTTATGCACTGGAGATAATTTTGAAGGATTTTCACAAACTTAAATATGCCATTTTATCTAATATTTTCAATCAGCTGTCTGTGTCTAAATAAAAAATCTTAACTCTTGTCTGTCATATTTTTTCATTATTTTTATTATATAGCAGTCCAAATGAGCAATTTTGTATACTATAGAAAATCTAATACATCAAAGCACTAATTTACCCTCTCAAGAGCAGTAAATGATACATCTTATTCATTTATTTTGTATTCAGTAAAATAAGCTACATCAGTGCTTTCTCGGCACACCATTTACCACTATCAACCCAAACATTTCTTCGTAAACTCATTGGACATTTTGTTGCACTTTGTGAATTTCCTGTTCATATTTTTTGATTTTCTGTTATTTCTTTATTGTAGCTTTTCAGATCATAAAATTTATACCCATTGCCAAATACATGTATTGCAGAAACTTTGCCTTTGTTCTTTATTTTATTATGTGTATGAGGTGTGTGTGTGGGGGGGGTACATGTTTGTGTTATTGAAGATGTATGGAAATTGTATTTTTATACAATGAAATTTGGCAGGGTTTTTTTGTGTGTGGTTCCACCTTTGATATTAGACTTTAAAAATCATCCTGGAACATATAATTATCCCCTCAACTTTTGATGCCTTCATGATTTTTTTACATCTTCCATTCTTCTGGAATGTATTTTCATAAAAAGTATACATATATCTAACTTTATTTCAAAAGTATGCTATTACTCAAATGCCAGTTGTAAAATAAACTGTTCTTTCTCTGCTAATGTGAAATGCAAATTTTATTACACTTACATTCCTACATATATCTGTTTCTAGAATTTACATTTTTGTATATTGAATATTCTTTTCACGACTATTTTTAATAAATAACTCATTATTATTCTCTTTTTAATGTATATTTTTATCCACTGTATTTTTTTTTCCTACTTTGACATTATTTGTTATATCACACTGCAGAGGAAAAGTGACACGCGTTTGTGGTCATTAGCATTAAGTTAGATTAATTTGAGGGAGACTTAGGCATATATAATTTGGGGCCCTTTATTTGGATTCTTACTCACCTTCTTTCTGAATCATCCTCAATAGTTTTGAAGCTTTCTGTATAGAGTCTCCCTGTGGGTTGTTTGTTTGTTTGTTTGTTTTGAGACAGAGTCTTGCTTTTGTAGTTCAGGCTGGCCCTGAGCTCAGCCTTGAACGCACAGCAATCCTCCTGCCTCTACCTCCCGAGAGCTGGGATTACAGGCGTGAGCCACCATACCTGGCACTGTGGTTTGTGGTACTGACTGCTGGTGGGCATGAATCTCCATGCCCCGCATTATTGTATGCGATTACTGAGGACTGAACCCAGGCTTTTGCACTTGCAAGGCAGGCACCCGCAGGAAACACTGAGCTAAATCCCCAGCCTTCTCTGTGTGTTTTGATAACTTTGATTTTACCAAAGTTTGTACTTACCAGCACCAAAAGTTGACTTTTGCTGAGTAAGCAGTAAAAAAACCCAAAATTTAAATATGTTGGGTAGTTTGAAGAATCAGTAAATGAACCAAGCTCAAGAACTCCCGAGGTAAATGGCCAGATGCATCCTGGCAGGGACACATGACTGTCCCCACCATCACCCCCGCGAGGCACTAGCAGTTCAGGTTTCAGCTGGAGCTCACTAGACATCATCCTATACCCCAGTAGTGCCACAGCTGCTTGATCTTTTTTCTTATTGTGTCACAATGGCTAGAACTTCTAGAATAATCTGTTAGCAGAGTTAGTGATGTGTATCTTTTATTGTTCTTGCCTTTAATGGGAAAATGTGTAGCACTTTTCATTTCTCCATTGCATCTTGGCACAAAGAATGCTAGGAATCATTGGCAATTCATAGCTTACTAAGTTAATTTAAAACTTAATTTGTATTTTTAAAATTTGGAATACACTTGATTATCAGGTGTTTTTGTAAAACTTATACTTTCAAAAATTTATATATTAATGTGATATAGTAATACATTTTCTAATATTTAACTTTCCCTTTATTTGTGAAATTACGCTCATTCAGGCATGATGAAACAAAGTTAATATAAATTATGGATTATAAACTCAGGCTTTGGAATTGACTGCATGGATTACATTTTAGGTCCTGCTGTTACTATTTTTGGTGGCCATATGAAAATAAATTAGCCTTTGTAATACCTGAGTTTTTCTTTTACAAAATCAAGAAGACAATAATACTGTTTATGTAAGAGTTGTATGAGAATTATTTATGGTAAGTTATGAAAACAGCCATATATGGAACACAGTGAATGTATATAGGCAATATCAATTTATGCCTTTATTAATTTATTGTCTATTAATATCATGATGATTTTTATAATAAGTTGTATGATTCTTACAACTGATTTTCACCTGAGTTTTTCATACAGGACTTTTTTGTTAATTATCTAGGATATGCTTTTTGTGTAAGAGTAATTTTAGCCTTATTAAATGCATTGATGGTTTTCTCTATTCTTTACATATTCTAGAAGATTTAGAACAAAATCTAAATTTGTGTAATTAAGAAATGAAATGTTTCCATAAACCATAATGTCTTCTAGCTTCCAGGACATAGTTTTCTGTCAACTTTTCCATTTCCTTCATGGCTTTTATCTTTTCAAGTTAGGCACTGGAACCACTGAGCTAAATCCCCAGCCCACTTTTATCTTTTTAGATGTTCCATTTAAATTAACTTTAATCAATCATACATACATTTTATTAATTTATAGGTCTCCTTAAAAATCTCATGTAACTTTCATTTGTGTTATGGTATGACACATATACTTAGTATGCTTCACTTTGATGCTCAACTAACACATTCTTTGTACAATTTTTGTGGTAAAGTTCTAGACATGTATCAATAAGGTATGGGTAAGTTTCTTTACTCTCTGATTTCTAGTTTTATATTTCCCTTCTCGGTTTGTTTTAATTATTTTACATTACATTTAGACCCAGCAGTAATTCTTAGTTTTTGTTTTTAGTTTTTACTTTTTGATTTAGATAAAGTTTTTGATTTGGTTTAGATCAAAACATTTTAGTCTAATGAACTATGCAGTTTCCAGGTATACTTTGATCCCATCCTATTTTTTAGTAAATGTGTTGCTTTAATGTTCTTTTCAAACAGTATAGTTTTAATTTCTTCCCTTTCATAAGAATTATATTTTAAAATGTTTTTAATTTTATGTACTTGTAGTTTTCATCTTTTAAAAACTCAATTTATAGTTTTATTACATGAAAGAGAAAGTGATCTGTATAATTCTCTTTATTTTGTTTTGTTTTAACTTTTCATGTAATTATTTG
>PVIR01029245.1:0-21276 GCA_004026965.1 Petromus typicus | reverse complement strand
CAAAATTAAAATGATTTGATGTCATGTAGAAATAAAATATTATTCTCCTTGTTTAAAAAATCATATAAAAAATCAACCTTCTACCCTGAAACTAACCAGGCTTACCATTGTGAATGTTTCCTTGAGACCTTTCAACATATGGAAATTCAATCTGAGGGATCATTGTGGGTGAGGGTACTACAAGATGTTCATTCTTTCTTCTAATAAAGCTTAGAAAACATGCTGTTGCCTTCTCCTTCACTTTATGTATTTTGCCAGCTTATTGTGAGAAGTGTATTGATGAAGAGGAAGCACAGATGCAAAACAGTTTTGAAAGATCTATAATTTATTTTATCCAGAACAGCAAAATTGAAGGGCTGGTTGCATTCTATGGTGTCTTTTCTACGCTGAACACTTCACAGTATACCAGTGAAGTTCCAGGAGGGCTCACATTGCCCAGCGTGTGAGAGGATTTGTTCAGTAACTACAGATTGCACTCACTAGCATATGAATGCCAAAGACTTCATGGTTGCCATTGATGTGGGAGATGTCTTAGTCTACCATTGACTGAGTCTTCTCTGCTGTTACTGGTGAAAGGATAGAGTTAAGAAGGATGAACTCACTGCTTGATGCAGACACCTGTGGATTGGTGAAATAAATCTTACTTTGGCTAAATATACCAAAGAGGAGATGGCATTCTTCTACTACTATCAGTTGATTTACTTTGGCTTTTAGGCTGTGGTAGACTACTGGTTAGCTCTTGGATGATTGTAACCAAGGTCATAGACTTCATCTTTATCCCAGCAAAAGTTTTCTGGGTCATGGAGAAGTGTCTTATTTGAAGTAATTACATTGTATGGTGTGAATATTTATCTGGTTGTTTCTGCTAATAGCTCTCAAAATTTAGGCTCACTCTTTAAAATATATTGACTACACTAAGGAAGCCTATACTCTCAAGACTGATGTGCAGTTGAAACAATCTCTAAAATATTGAGTTCTGGACTGAGATCCTCCACTGGAACCCTTGGGATATATAAATGACAATGGTCACTTTTAATCTATCCACTCCCCCTTCTTTATCTCTCCCCACAACCCCTTCCTATCTAAATGAAGTTCACATCCACAGGATATTACTAAAGTGGTTCTGTGTATATGATGATCATGTATGTTTGCTCATTATTTTTCAGTTTTGTTCATGCCTTGCACTCTGTTTTATATTTCACAGATTGCTAATAAAATACTTTTCTTTCTTTATGAAGAATAAGAATATCCTGTACTACTGTTTTCTGCTGCTAATATGGTACACTCGCTCTATCATTCTTTTCTCTCTTTCTCTTTCTCTCTCTCTCTCTCTCTCTCTCCCGCATATATTCTCCCTCTCTCTTCCCTTTGTTAGAAAATACCTTCTTTAATCTGGTGTGAAATTCTAGTTCCTTATTTATGTTTTACCAATGCTTTAAATATATAACTTTGATCTGCTGGTTTTCACTGTTTCTTTTGAGAAATCAAGTGAAAATCTTGTTCTTTTTTTGATTGTTATTTTTCTGTATTTTTTTTTTTACTTCTTAAGAGATTTCTTCTTGCTGTTGATTTTACCAATATTTGAACAATATGTAAATTTTTAAATAATCTTCCAGTGGTTATTATGTTTTTTTAAATGTATGGCTTACATTTTTTCCTGAGTATTAAAAAAGCTTGTACATCATTTCCTCAACTATTTTATTCTGATCTATTCCATCTCATTTACTTTGTGGGGATTTTAATTATAAACTTTAAAATTTTTTCTTGCTGAGCACTTCAATTACCTCACTGTTTTAATTTTTAGAGTGTTGTGATTTGTTCTTAATTCTCCACTGACCTTCTCAAATAATATCCAGTACATCAATTCTCTCCTTAGCTATCTTTAACCTTTGGCTAACCCAATAAAGCAAATAGAAATACAACTCATTTCTTTTGGTCTTGAAGACAATTTTCAGGTCTTCAATTTCCCTTCATGTCTTTTATCTACTTAAATATATTAAAATAGTCCATTTTAACTGTGTGCCCATATATGGAACACATGCCTAAGAGTGTTTATTGCCAGTTGCTCCTATTATTTTTCTCATAGCCTTGTTCCTGAAATTTAGTGCAACTCGACACCTGCCTGAAGTGTCATCACTTGAAGAGTCCACTTCCCTTGGAGAGGGCACTTACCTAACCGTGAACATCACCAAGAGGAGGTAAACATTGTTTTTGCCCAGTGCTTTCTCCAAAAATATATTAAAGATCTATTTATTTATTTACTTCTAGTGAGTAAAAGTTGGCAGGAACTGACATTGGGTTCTTGAAGCTGCCTGTGTACTTCACAAGATTCTGAGAAATAAAATAAAGTCAACATAGTTAATCAAGGTAAGAAGTAAAAAAGTCATAGAGTCCTGACTGTACGCTGTCAAATGAACATATTAACCATATCTGAATTAATCATTTAAACTTTATCTCACATGTCTCAATTTTTTAAAAATGTAAATGCTTTTACATTATATATTTTTAGTGTCAATTAAATTTTGGTTTTTTGAATTAAGGCATGAGGGAAAATTTTAGTGTTATGAAAATACTGGGAACTTTGATAAGAAGTCAGAAAACAAAATAGGAAACTGTTAAAAATGAAATTCTAAACCAAGGTCCATAAAAATGGAAATAGCAATGGATAGAGATTTGAGGCATTTCTGTTAGGGAGAACAGCAAGGCCACATACTGATTATGAAACTTTTCAGTTTAATTATATGTATTATCACATCTCTATAAATGAAGAATGACAGATTCTTAAGACTTTTATGTACTGGTTTAAAATCACAATGGTACAAATACTAATACAATAATTGAGAATATTTAGCCTCTGGATAGGGCATGTACTTCAGCAACTTTACTTTTGCCTTTTGCATATAGCTTTTTCTGAATGAAAAAATTATGGGCACTGCCCCCTGAACAAAGAAATGTTCAATCCCAATCCCGGTGGATGTGACAAATCCATTTATCCTAATCTTTGCAAGCAATGGTATAAATATAATTTTCATTGTTCTACAGAAACTATTTCAGTTTTTTTAAAAAAGATGCAATCAGCTCCCTTCCTCTGCAGCTTAAGGTACGTGTGACCGGGGAGACCTTTCCAAAATACAATTTTCAAAGGGGTTCGATAGTAGATAAGAGTATTCTGCCCACACTAGAGTATATGCAGAGATAATGATAGACATCTTGCCAGGGCCTAATGTTTCTAGATAAACATTTCTGGTTGGGGATGATTTTAAAACACATATCTGCTTTCCTGTGTTTCTTCTATTCACTATTATTGTTGAATTCAACTCTAAAAATGGAATTTGTGGCAGAGGAGCAACTTGTTCTCTGTGGAGGGTTATCAAAGACATAATATGCAGTTTTCCTCTTTCCAGGGCCTTAATTGTACCAGTAATCTCACCATTTACTTTGAATTGTGAGAAAGAGGGGAAAAAAGGCAACAAGAAGAGTGAGTTGGGTTGTGAAAGATGGAATTGTTATGTCATAACTACAGTGTTTCTCATCGGAAAATCTCTTCCCAGCTATGGGAAAAAAATGTGCTTAGAAAAATCAGAAGGACTGGGACCCTTCCTCCCTCATTCTCTCACGTTTTTTTTTCAGAGTATAAGAAGCAAACAGCTCCCAAGTCAGAGTGAATCACCAGAGTGGAATTCACACAAAGCATAAGATGAGCAAGCTATGAGCTACAAAATGCCAGACACAAACGCTGTGCTTAGAGCACATCTCCTAAAAGTCACTGAAAATCAAGCCCTCTCTGCTCTGTCATTTCAAATTCTGGTTTGTGTCTTGTCACCTACACAGTAAACCAAGTACTAGCATTCATAGAGATAAATGAGGAGGTGTGAAGTCAAACCCAGAAACTGGTTGGGAAAAGACAGAAAAAGTCCTGTGAATAGGAAGCCCAGAATGAAAAACTCGACAATTATGCATATAGCCGTATGGGGAGATTCCTCCCATCTTGTTTAAAAGAGTTCAAATATATTTCTATCAATACTGACTTGGAGAGAGTTCCGAAATCATATGGTTGATTCTACTGTGTTTCATCAATGGCTGTTTTCTACGCTGGAGGGAAAATCTAAAAGTTACATCTGGCAAAAATACAGCAAATCCTCAGGAGGTCTGTAGTCAGGGACCCATTGAGCTAGCAGGTGTCTCAATATTTGCATGGAGGAACACTTAACTCCAAGTGTTTTATGTTAAGAGAACATGTATGGAAATTCCAAACACATATTGTAAGCTGTTGATTGCTTGATAATTGCTTCATTTTAGACACATTTTTCTTATTACAAATGAGATCAATCTATAGGATAGAATATTTCAAAACTATAAATATATACAAGCATTCAGAAAAATGTGAAGGTCATCTCTCTGATACTATTCACTATTATTTTAAAAAACATAATCCCCCTGTGATTTGTTTCACAGAATTAGATTCATTACTGCAATCTCCAAGCACAAGGCAAGGTTTTATTTTTAAGGTAGTATGAGAGGGGTGGTCAAATAAAGTAATAAATGTGGATAAACCTCTAAAAAGAGTGGGTGAGAGAAGATTTACTTTAATAGAAGTTATTTGTAGAATTGGGAAAAATCAGAAAAAAGACTCTAAAAAGCCAGAAAGACTTTTGACTTTATATAATTGGATTGTTTAAATCCTCCTGGGTTTTAGTAAATCTACATTTTCCTTTGATCTGAGTTTATTTTTACTTTATTTAGAACTTTTGATTTGAGCTCCCACTTAAAAACCTCCACTTGGAGCTTCCAACGGAAGTAGCAAATAGAGATTTGAAACATAACATTAATTAAAAGTGCGAGTATCTAAGTTTGACTAAGTTGTGGGGCGTTGATAGGACTTAAAAGTTGCAAAAGTGGAGAACAGTATGTAAATCAAGAGTGTCTTGGAAACCATGTCAAAGGAGTGTTTCTATTTTGAAATTAAAAGGTCTCAGGTAAAGAAAGGTTATGAAATAATGATTGTTCCTTTGTTTTGCTTTTTAGTACTGGAGATTGATCTTGGGGCCTTGGAATTGAACAGCATTCAATTCAGCTCTCTTTTATTTGTTTACTTTAAAAGATTACAAATTGATTTTATTGATACATTTTATATATGCATTATGATCACATTCAACATTGAGGGTTTGTGCTAGCTTTTGTTTTTGTTGTTTTCAATTTTGAAGCATAATGTTTCTAAGTTCCTAAGTTTCCCAGGCTAGACCTGAAGGTCTGAGTTCTGTCTTGGTTTCCCCAAAGCCTGGGATGTACTTTTTCTTTGGAGTAATCCTCTGAGTGTGAAGAGGTCAAGGTGATGTGGTAATTTAGCCCATAACCCTGATAAAATTTAGGAATAATTATTGTGAAGAACAAAGAAAAAGACTCAGACACACATACAGAGATCTTAATGGTACAAAATTTGGTTAAGTTTAAAGAATCATAAATTTGTAGGAGACACAGCATTGCATAAAAAAGATCAGATGGCTCAGGTAAGGAAGTGATGTACTTAGTTCCTATGAAGGGTGGGTGTTCTTAAGGGGGTAAATTATTGAAAGAACTGAAAATTTTGAAAATATTCTTTATAAATTAACTAAATATAAAGCAAACAGTGGTAGGATAGACAGGAAAAAAAGATGGTATTGTATGTGGTGTTACATGAATTTCAGCAAGGATGGATGATCTCCAGTATGTGGGCTTGAGGTAAATTTTAATCAGGACCACAGTGCATGGTGAGATAAAGTCAAAGTTGAGGTCATCACGCTATGACAATGGAATGGAAGTGAAGCTGCAGGAGTTGAGGTCAGGACTTATGAATCCTAGTAGTGACAGAGTGTGTCACATGGGCTGGGAAATCATCCAGGATGTAATTCAGAATTTGTCATTCCAAGGAAATAAAGATAAGGACATGGCAGCTGACACAATTTGGTGTGATTTTACAAGGCTGATAAAGGATCTTGGATCTTATTGACATGAGCATGAATCTAACTGTTGGACTATTGTGCTGTGTATGTGGGTTTAGACCAACCCAATCCACCTGACATCATTGCCATCTACTGTATTTTTCACCTATCATTACTTTCATCACTTAAGAATTGGCCCAAAGTCTCATTTACACCTGTGCTACACTGGTCAGAAGTTTATGCTCTGTGCACACATTTCATAGGTTCACATCCAGCCACTGTCATCACAGGATTCCTGCTCCAGCACGACAAGTCTGTAAACCTGTCTGGATCTCCATTTCTTTACTGGTAAAATGGAAATAGTTATTTCTGTCTCACTTCATAGGGTTTTGAAGATTATCTGAGACATTTTACCTTCACCTCATGCATCACAACTGGTTCACAATCTAGATCAATCCATGTCAGTGCTTGTTGGTTAAAGCCTTCTTCAGTCTACGCCATGTACATGTCCAAGTCTGCTTTTATTCAGAATCACACACAAAGTATTTGTTTGAACATCTATCTGTCCCTTAAGCTAGCAGCTCACTTTGGCACCTGGGTTACTTATCTTGTAAAAAACAAGTACCTGTTACATAGTTGCACCTGATGGAAGTTGGATAAATTTAGAAATAATTTTTCTCTATATGGTAGTATTAAACATAATTATGGATAAGTGATTTTTAGACATTACTTCCTAACTCCACAGCCCAGTTCTCTGAGCTTTGATTTAAATACAGTTTAATCATTATAAGGAAACAATATCAAGTAGCCTGGAATCTCTTAAACTTAAAAAATATTTTCATTTGTAAACATTAGCCATGGTTATTATTATATATTTTATAGCTATGCACTTTACCATTCAAAGACACATTCCTTGGTTCAGTTGATCATCTACTGCTCCAGGAGAAACATCACAGAATTCCTTGGGGTAAAGTAGTATTTATTTCCTTTGTACCCACACTTTTGCCGGGGTCAAGCTGGGACATCTGCAGAGTTAGACAGCCAGATTGTTTGGTTTCAAGCAGTTGGTCTAGCTTTCCTGTACTTCCTTGTCCTTATGGTCCATGTGCTTTGGCTCAATGTAATCCTACCTGGAGGAAGCTCTTCTTAGGGTAATGGCAGAGGGGCAAATAGGCAGGGCTGTGAGACCCTAAAAGCACATTTTATTTTTTTTTAATTGAGTCTTTGTCCCTGTACATGACACCTCTTGATTTTCATTTTTTCCCAAATGAACACATTTTAATTCTCAATTGTGTCAAAGTTCCTAATGTTGAGGAAGAAAGTCCTAGGTAAAGAGCTAAGGAATATGTGCCATTTTCAGGAGCAGGGGAAAGGGTGACAAATTTAACTCGCAATCTCTGTGGATAGGAAGGGGGAAGAATTAGAAATAATCTTTCTTTGTATCTCAAATTCCTCATCCTAAGCTACTTGGAATCCTGGAGCAATAAAGAAATATTCAATAATATTTACTCTAATAAAGAGAATAAAATAATGCATTTTAAAACAATTGAAAGCACTTTAGAAGTCATACAGAAGTTTTAAATTGGAAGCAGTCCATGAATTGAAACTCTGGACCCTGAAAACCCAGTCTAGCACTAAAGTATAAAATTACGTGATATCTCATTAACTCACACTGAACTCAACCTCCATTCTTCCAATATTCTACTGAGTTCTGTGATCACTGCTAACTCTGTTTCCAAGATACACTATAAATGTGTAAGTGACCTGTCTAGTAAGTCAGTAAGTCACCTCAAGTTCATCTAGCATCTAGCATGCTTTCTCTATGAAGGAGACAGATAGCAATATGAACAAGCTGGAAACAGACTGGTCAGGAAATAGTCCATGGTGAGAAAACAGGCCTTGGACTCTAAAACCGGATGTAATCATTACCACCGTGGACCACGGACATTTGCCGTCTCACAGTGCAAACATCTGACCTTTTGAGTGTCCTCATCGCTAAACTTTAGCGGATGGCTTATGTCAATTGCTTTATTTGGAATCAAAACTACAGCAAAATTATTATCAATGCAATCCAAACAAATAGGAGTTATTATCACAATCATATGGAAATGATAATACTTTTCATTCAAGATTTTATATAAAGCATAATGAATTAATTAGGGCTGTCTTACAGAGCTGCAGGAAAAGGGTGGGTTCCCTTTAACCGTTTTTTCCATTTAATAGAAAACTGAAGCAGATGTGCCTGATATCCATTTTCTCTATTAATTATTCAAGGAAAGGAAATTTTCTTCTTATATATTTATCTTTTCCCAACTACAAATTGACCAAAAATGCATTCACAAAAGTATGTATTTATTTGCACTTTGAAAGACCTTCAAATGGACTCAAATTTATTCCCTCAGGAATAAATCTTGAAATAAATCAAGAAAAATCTTGATGACATCTGCCCCTGTTTGTCAGAAGTGGGAAGGTCAGAAGTAAAACTGTAGGGACAGACTTGGTGAATGACCAGGACGCTGAGGGCTAGGACTGCTGCCCTGACCCACAGAGACCAGTGACTCCTGAGGTCCTTTCAACTAGGATGTCCTAATCTCACTGGGTTGATTTCCAGGCAAATTTTATTCAGTGTTAGCATAGAGGGTCTATCCAATGTTTTTAAGTAAGTGACTAAAAATCCAATGTGTTCTGTACAAGTTTTTAAAAGTCAATAATATTTTTTCCTTCTTTTCTAAAGATAGCTGGACCCTCAGTCAAAAAGAATGACAAAGCTGGTTTACTGAACACTGTCTGTGTCTTAGTTATTATTTATTACAAAGTACCAGATAGTTTCCTTGACTCTAAATGGAATAGGTGAAACTTAGGTTTTGCTCCAAGTAACCTGGAGCTATAAGAGCTGGGACCTAAGCCTGGTTCTGAGGAATCCTGAGGGAGTTGATTATCAACAAAATTTCTCTACAGCGGTGAGTGGAAGGCTTTCCACGCCTGGCTGTGAAACAAACAACAAAAGGAAATAACTAAATTTGCATAATGGACACCTTGAGTGGGATTATCAAACATCCAAAAGTTCTTTCTGAGTGTTGGTTTGTTCTTTCTTTAAATGGGGACACAGTGGACCCTTGATTTATAAACTCAATTCATTTGTGAGGGCTTGTCATAACTCGAGTTAGTTAAGCTCTTCTTTCTTCCAGGTAGATCTCAGTGTCCTTAGAGAAATACTGATTCAGGGTTTCTCAATTAATCCTGCACAGGAAAGGAGGTTCCCCAAACTCCTTAGGGATTAAATCTGTATCTGAGCCAGAATTTATGTCATGATTCAACACTCCAGTCATAAGTTAAAGCTAAAATTCCAGTCATACTCCAAGTTGTTCGTATATCAAGCCAGTCATAACTGAAGGGTTCACTGTACTTATATCAGGGCAAGACCAACTTCCCAACAAGATTCCTGCATGCAGCAGACAGCTGACAAAGACAATAGTTCTGAGTGCTAGATTCAGGAGTTGACTGGGCAAAGGGCTTACTCAGAGGACTGACTGGTAAAGCATTATGTCTATGAGACTGTTTACAGAAGAGCATGAGATTTGAGTCACGCATGAGTCAGCAACACATCCCTTCACCAGTGGGAGATGCTACCATCCACTCGAGTCAGGGTGCAGTTAGAAGAGAAAAGTAGAACAAAGGCACATTTACTCTCTTTTGTGCAGCTGGAATGTCTGTTTACTTCTTTTGGGGAATTTCAGATCCAGATTCTCGAGACTTCAGATTTGTATTTATGTAAGTCACCTTCAGATCTCAAAATTATAATACAATCTATTCTGTCCTCAGGGTTTTGGACGCAGAATGACTTCTGACAATACTGAGTTCTTTGCTTCAGGTTGTAAATAGACTAACATGAAATTTTTACCCTCTAAAACCACATAAGCCAATTCTTATACATATATATATGTATATATATATATGTATATATGTATATATTATATATATGTATATATATAATATATATATTATATATATGCATATATATATGTGTGTATATATGTGTATATATATATATATATATATATATATATATATATATATATATGCATTATATATCTGCTAGGTATCTGTGTATCATTCATCCATCCGCCCTATTAGTTCTCTTTGTGTGGAAGATATTTACTGATATAATGGTCACTCTGACAGCCCTCCTCTTGCTGATAGTGAAGGTTATGGTGGTGATTTTGGTAGTTACGGTGACAGCCTGAACATATGTTTGCATGGAAGTGCAATTATGACTTGAAATCAGACTGAACTTTAATCCAGGTGGTGGGGGAGCCAAGTTTCCTGTTGAATTGCTAATATCATTATTCCTATTCTTTACTTTGCATAGGCCAAACACATTATGGTCCACAGCCTGAACCAAAAATGTCCCCAGGGGATGGAACACTCAGCTAAGTCCATGGCACAGCTCTCAGATCACATGGAGAGCCAGCTGGGTTCCCCAGGGTCTCAGCAGCAGGGTGAGGTACCCTTCCTCTCCTGAGGGTGTTGCAAACTCCGTATTGAAGGTATCACCTGGCTATGTCAACTTTATTTTTTTTTTTGAATAACATATACACAGGCTTCTAAAAATCATGCCCCAATTTATTTTATGTATTACTTTTTTAATGAAAGAGAATAAACACACGGGTTGAGTCATATTGCATAATCGTTTTAGTGAAACTTGGAAATATGCACACAGCCGGGCAGTGATGTCTGCACAACTAAGATATGTACAGTGAGCCATGGTAATGCAGCACGCTCCTGTGCTCAAATGAAGCATCTTGTTTGCGTGCTGACTTGAAACCTGTCCTATAATTCTTGTGGAAAACATTCTCAAAAACTTCTTTTATTATTTGACAAAGAAGTGACTGATTATACCTCAGAAATTAAATATAGGAAATAACTGGTTTCTCATTTTTCTCAGAGAAATTGGATAATATCTTCTTGTTATACAAAACTAATTTGTTGCCAAGGGTAATTACTGAAAAAATAAGATGTATCACAAATTTTTCTTTGCATACTTTCTACAATACTGCTAGATATATGTAAGAGACCAATTTTTAATGGCTGCTTTTATGTCTATGGATCAAAGGTAACTTTTTTTATTTTTAAACTTACTTGTAATAGAGTACAGAGGTACTTAACCAAAATATTTTTGGAACATCATCATTATCAAAGTTCTCCTGTGATTCTGCACTAAGCTGCTCACTTCCTGTTTGAAGACACCTGATTAGCCAAAGATATCTTGACCATAAAGACCAAATAGGGGGCTGTCACACTAACTGGCTACTCCCAACCCCATGTGTGTAGATAGTAGTGGGACTTTGGAAGGTAAATGTATCAGTGGGGGCGCGCTACTCCTGAGTAGACTTATCTCTTCAGGAGTTCAGAACTGACTATGCTGCTAGGAAGTCAGGCTCGGAGAGAGGAAGTGGACCGCTGTGGTATGACCTGAAAGTGTCTGGAATTGGCTCTGCTCCTCCTCCGCTCTCTGCGCTTCCTACTACCAAGTTCTGAGCAACTTTCCTCTGCTCTGATCTTCTCTCATACACATTCCACCTTGAAGCCAGAGAAGCACAGACTGAACCTTCTGAAGGCATAAACAAAATAAACTTTTCCTTGAACTATCGGTAAAAGGTATTTTTATGCAGTGAAAGAGTTAATATAAAGCAAAGTGTTAATGTACTGATTTCAAATATACTACAAAGGTATAGCAACAAAACTGTGTGATACTGGCAGTAAAGCAGACGCATACAGACTAATGATATGGACTTAATGCCCAGAAATAACCCCTTACACAGATATACAATGGATTTTTGACAAAGTTGTTAAGCAATTGCATTTAAGAGAGAAAATTTCCAGTGTCTGCTGGTTCTGAGAAAATCAAGTATTTGTATATGGAAGGAACTAGGACATTTTCTCTTACCAGTTGCCAACCTGAACAAAATGCATTAAAGCTAAAGTCTTTAAGCAACGCAATCATGAGGAAGAAATATAGGGGAAGTACTTTGGAATACTGAAACAAGCAAGGATACGTTTTTCACAATGTCCCCAAAGTAGAGAAAATAAAATAGACAAATGGAATGACATCAAACTGAAGGCTTCTTCATTGCAAAGAAAGCAGGAGAGACAACCTACACAATAACTGAGGATCTTACATACCGTCCCTCTGAAAAGGGCTAATAATCATGCATTTTCTAAGAATGGATTAATATCCAGAATATAGAAGGAGCTTCTGTAACCTTTCCATCCGTGGAAGCCTCCACTGTTGGTGATGTTCCATCAAACTCTCCAGATGCTGACTTACTGGATTGCAACTCAGTCTTTCACTGAAAGCTATAACAGCTTATGAATAACAAGTTTGTTGAGTCATCAACCACACAGTGGGGTCATATGATGAATCTAACTTTATTTTTCTAGCACGCATAAAAACATTATCCTAGTAACCAACTGCCATTTGAGTTCAACCTCTGAAGTTCTGAAAACAATGATTTGATCAAAGAGCTAGTGACTGATAGCCTGTGGATCTCTTTGTCTGCAAATCTATTGATATATTGGCCTCATGCCAGTGAGCGTCCTGACTATTGGCTTTATTGACTGCTGTGTCACCAAATCGGAAAGGAGAAGATAGAAAAGACCTCATCAAAGTCAGGGCACTCTGCTGCTCCTTTCATATGTTTTTTTCAAATTAAGGGGCCTGAGGGGATGGCACAGAGAAGTATTCAATTTACTTAAAGTATTTTACTGGGTGTAGACTTCACACATGCAAAATTAAACCAGATGATTGCTGTCAATTTCAAAACTTTCAAGGTCAAGATTTAAAGCACAGAAGGAAATCTCTCACTGAGAAGTCTATTCATATTTGCCAATGCTAATTGGATAAGCCAACTGAGAAGTGAATATCTACACGGTGAATTACCTAGGTATGCACATATACCTGTTTCCTTTAACATGGAATTTCTACAAACTCAAATTATTTTCATGAAAGCACATTATTTTATTAAGCAATATAACTAACTGTATTAGTCAGTGCTTATTAGAGTCAGATATAAAAGAATGCAAAATGTTTGTCTGCGTGCCAGAGACTTGAAGGATCTGATCAAGGGCTTGGAGCCCAATGCAAGTTCATATCCAGGATCTGGAAAGGCCTAGTGCACAGTGGGGGAAACTAGATAGTCCATGCTGGCTGAACCAGAAGGCTGAGCAATCTGCACTGGGAGCTGGGAGACCATGTCCAAGATGAAGATGAGGTAAGACTTTCTTGTTACATGACTTGAAGTTTTCCAGAAGTAAGACAGCAGCCAATACTTCTTTGAAGAAAAATTGATGAAAAGCAGGTTCTTCAGGAAATTAAGCAGCATGCAAGTGTCCCCTCCTGCTCTTCTTTTATGCCACTCCAGGAGCAATCCTCAGGTGGATCTTCCATTCCCAGAAGCATGCTGACTCACTTCACCAGGGCATTCTTAATCAGTTTGACCTTGATTATTCCACTACATTACTTATAGTTCACTGATACTTTCTCAAAATTAATATTCCTGAGTATGAAAATATTTTCTTTTTTATAGAGAGAAGAGACTCATGTACACTCACAAATCTGGAAAAGCTGTGCATTACTTCTTCACTTTCTGTTGGTTGTCTGTACACAGTTATTTGATGTCAATGAATCTTGATTTTTCCAACTTTCAAAGCCGTTTTCAAATGGTCACAAATGGGAGATGAAAAAATATAGATTACCAGTCTGACAGTGCTACCAACATTATGAACAGAGATACATTTTTATCCACTGCACCTTTTGTCTTCCTCTGGACTTAGTGTCTCTAGAATTCCCCCAGTAATATAATTTGATGGCTTTTTGAATGCAAAGTAGTAAGATATTCAGATATGACATTTATATATTGCCACTCTTTATTTCCCTTTCCAAATATTTTTAAGATGAGTTAATGATGCTTTTAGGATTTCTCTATCAAAACCTCTAGACAGCTGAGAGGCTTTCAGATGAGCGCTGCATGGAATCTGGATTCTTGGTAATTTTGCTCATGAGCTTTACACCACTGGGATGAAAATAAAAGACAAGCAACTTGAAGGAAAAAAGTTTACTTTAGCCCAAAGTTTTAGATGTTTCAATCCATAAGTAGCTGGCTCTGCTGATTTTAGGCTCATGGCAAGGAAGATAGACCATGAAGGAAGGGCATGGTGGAGCACAGGGGCTCAGGTAAGGTGGCTAGGAAGGAGCAGGGATACAAGAGGGGAGAGAGAGAGAGAGAGAGAGATAGAGAGAGAGAGACAGAGAGGGGCAGAGAGACAGAGAGAGAGGGAGGGAGAGAGAGACATAAATAGAGAGAGACAGAGAGGGACTGAGGGACACAGAGAGACACACCAAAGAGAGACACACAGAGAGAGACACAGAAGTCTAGAGGTGGACAAAGTTTGAGGACAAGATAAATCTCTTCGCACACTCCCCAGTAACCTATTTCCTCTCACTCTTGATAGCCCATTCAGCTCCCCTTCATCAATCCATGCCCCTGTCCTCATGATTCAATCATCTCTCTAGATGCCACCTCTAAATACTGCTGCTTTGAGGATCAAACCCTCAGTAGGAGAATCTTTGGGGGATAATTCCTATTTCAATGATGGCAATAATAGATGTAAATTTCTCTCTTTCTGTGCATATTTTCTAGTTGAATAAATACCTTTTTCATATTCTCATATTTTTTATTATACAGTGGGCAAAACTCATAAGTATTTGGTGGAATTTGCCTTATATACTTTCCCTTAAAATGGTGGATCGAGTAACACTGGCTAGTATTTTTTGACTCTGCTTCTTAATTGGCCATTTTAAGTGGTTAGCCAATAGAGTTGGCTTTAAACAAAGGAATAAACTGTGAAGTGGCTTACTAAAATAAAACAATTAAAAGTTCAAATATTTGCAGTTTTCCTTTTTCACTATTTTTTAAATCTTCCATCTGTCTCTAGTAGTCAGTTTTAGAGTAAGAATATTAACTCAAATATTTTGAATATTTTTATACAGTCTCCCTCAAATAATCATTCTTGCACTTGAAAGGACATTGTTGTTGAAATCAGCTGAGTATTATTAACTAAAAACCTCCAACGTCTTCATACTTGTTAAGGTTTAGATCTAAAGTCTTAGTGTTTTGAGCTTGGGCTGTGGAGGAGCTATATTTACTGGTAAGTTAACTCACTGATGAGTACATAGTTGAATGGGTGACTAGGAGACAACTTGGTTGGAACAAGGGTCGCTTTAGTCAAGATCCAAAAGGATGTGTTCATGCCCCTTGCTCCTTCCTGTCTCCCAGCTTCTTGGACACCGTGAGTGGAGCAGTTTTCCTCTGTCATACTATTCCATTGTGCTGTTTCTGCCTTACAGCCAGATGATTATAGACTGAACCTGCTAGAAACCGTGAGACAAATTACATCTCTCCATCTTTAAATCGTGAGTGTCGGATGTCTTGTCTCTGATGAGAGAGTTGACTTGTCCAATACTCTTTGGCCAACTAAAATTAATTATCTATCAAAAGTAATATCTAATACCTAGGAAGGAAATATTTTATTTAAAAATTTCCATTCCAAATAATTTATGACTTCAAACATCAAAGACATATCAAACTATTACAGTATCTTTCCTTTCCTCATTGCTGCCACAAATACCCAAAGCCATTAACATAAAAGGAGGAGAGATTTATTTGGTCACAGTTTCAGAAATCTAAGTCCTGGTGTTGTTGTCTGGCTCTAGGCTTAACCAGAATGGTGGAAGGACCTGACTGAGAGGAGCTGCTCATGTCTTGGTAACCAAGAAGCAGAGGGGAAAAAAGGAGCTGGGAGGGAGACAGAGCCTTTCACATCCTGCCTCCCAGCTATCCATCTCTTCCAACCAGACCTCCTCTTTTCCTAATAGCAAATCAGTTTAAAAACCCCATAGTCCTTTCCTCTTCCCCAAGCCTGGCCCAGGAGCACATGAGGCTCTTGGGGAATGTCTAGATGCAACCTCCATTATATCTATATAATGGTATACTATGTAGCAATTAAGATGTCCATGGGTTTTTATGTTTTGATAGTGATGGAATATTTTAAAGGAAAACTTTATAGTTTGTACAAGTCATACTAGTCATCACTGTTATTGCTAGGTAGAGAGATAAAGAGTAATTTATCATTTTTCTCATAATTTCTACTTTTCACATTTTTACTATGATCATACATTACTCTTAATATGTGTATAAGATTTTCTTGCATTTTTATAATTCTAAGTGCACAGGTTTGCAATGACAATGTAATCTGTATAAAATAAAATCTGAATAAAAATTTTCATTTCATTGGTTTTGATACTCAGAGATTGTATGTTGAAGAAAAAATATAAATGATATTGAAATGATACACACATTTTCCACTAAAATTTTGATTGGCTGTTGTGGCTAAGTTCCAAGCATGAGTATAGTCTTTTTTTTTTAGGTTAACAAGTTCTGTAATTGCTAATTATTCTGAGATTCAGACTATAAATATTCCTTTAAATTTAAAATGTACACATCTTGAGAAGAGATAAACCCAATGTATTTATTTAAATTGCCCGGATAAAGTTGGAAGGACCAAAATCTGATGACTTGCCAGTTTCCACACATATATTTTGTCTCAGAACTTCTTTGACTTCCCTCAGAACCATCTCCACTCTGACTAGAATATGTCCTTTAAAAATTCTTTTTTTTTTTTAAATAGCTGGTTCAAATTTTCAGCCTTGTGGAATAATTGCAGCACAGTGGATGGCGAAGGCCTCAATCAAACTCCAGGCTAGAGTTTGGGTTCAGACTTACAATTCTTTAATGTCATTCTCACTAACTCCATTTCTCTTGAATTTTATCAACAGTAACTTACTGGTCTTTCAATATCATCAACTGATGCTGTGAAATTCTGAAAGCCATTATTATATGCACAGTACTTAGGGAAAAATGAAATTCAGGTTTTGTGATTGCACCATAAAGGACAATTGCAAAGACATGCTGCTAGGTGAAGCACACCTTTCTCCCTTTTTAGATCTAGTATTGGATCTCTCTGCAGTTACTACCTCAGATAATAGAATACTCCCTTGTGTTGTCACTGGGGCATTTCCATTTCCCACTGGCCTTTTCCTGTCTTCCTGATCATTTAGCCTGACACCAATTCCAGCGTGTCAGACTAGGAATGTCCTCTTATTACTGCACGTAACTATGTGAGATTTGTTTGGACTTAGGACAGGGTTGGGCAGCTGGACACATTTTTGGTCAAGGAGGAAAAAAACTCACACACTTCTGAATCAGAATGATAGATGGATCTTTGTTCACGGCTCCTTCCAGGGAGGAAAAAAAAAGAAATTCCAACTAATCACCACAACTAATTAACAGTGAAAGGGATGTGCTCCCCACACTGCCTTTACAGGACAGTGACTGTAAACAATGCTTTTAAAAATCCAGTTTCTTAAACCAGAGATTTAGCTCAGTGGTTCCAGCTCCTGCCTAGTAAGCATGAGGTCCTGAGTTCACTCCCAGTACCACATACCACAGTGCCAGGTATGGTTGCTCAAGCCTATAATCCCAGAAGTCAGGGACAGAAGCAGGGGGATTGCCTTGAGTTCAAGGCTGACCTGGGCTACAAAGTGAGTTCAGGGCCAACAAGGACTACAAAATGAGACCATGTCTAAAAAAAAAAAAAAAAAAAAAAAAAAAAATCTAGTTTCTTTTTTTCAAAAGGCTTCCCCAGACTACGTAACACAAACTTTCTGGGATAGAAGTACCAAATATATCATGGAAATAAAATTCCTACTTGAAGTTAACTACACAAAATTTGCTAATAACATTGGCTGAGACAGCCCATGAAAATCATTGGCAGGCTCAAGTTTGGCAAGTGTGCAGAGGTTTAATTGAACATATGGTGCCAGTGAAATGTGCCATGCTTACTCATGACCAGGCAGCAGTGTCATGTGAATATATGCGTGTATGTGTGTGGGTGTATACACGTGTGTATCTCAGATCCCTGCTTTCATTTCCTATAATCTTTCTGATCACTGCATTCTATTTATGTAAACATACTCTTTTCTTTTAAGCAGTACTACTTTGTAATTTTCCTATGTGTCAAGTGGAATCAATATCAAAACACACCTCTTTGATTGAATTATGTTAAATTATGTATTCAGATATGCATGGTAGCACTTACCTATAATTCACGTGTTCTGGGAGGCTGAGACAGGAAACTGCCAGTATGAACCCAGCACTTGGGAATTTAGATGACACACTGTCAAAATGCTTTTTTAAGTAAGAAAGGGTAGGAAGTGGGATGCAAATCATGGGGAGGATCCTGAGTTCAAAGTCCAGTGCACCTAAATAAAACATAAAACTTTCATAGACACCTCTAGTTTTTTGAAATGCCTCCATAATCTCATAACATGGGTAGGTTGGGGTCACCATTTGACCACCAGATCTCAAATGACAGTGTGAGGTAGATGTGAGCAGGGTGTGTGACACAAAGGTGCCTTGAACTGGCAGTGTGAAGGTCCTTCTGAGAGCACAGCATTGGAACATGATTGGCTGGTACATTTCTGGAAGGCATCGGGAGGGTAGAAGGTCATCACTTGTCAGATTTCTTTTTTCTATTATTTCAGTCTAGTCTTTTACAAATGTATACATTTAGGCATGTTTTATAATATAACTGCATACAATGCTCAAATAAAGACATGTTGTAGGCATTGTTTTATAAACTTTAAAGGGCTCAACAAGAAAAGTTTAGCTTGTCTTGACAATGAATTTTAAACTCTTATTTTCCTACCTTGATCCATATTACAGAGTGCTTCTCAGTATCTGAAGACTCTTTGCTAAATTGGAACCAAACATTTCCAAGTGTGACTTTCTTCTTGAGGGTAAGCTAAGAAACAGAATTCTGGCTGGCAAGAGCCAGGAGCCTCAGATCATCCTGTCCTAGAGATCCTCTTCATACCACTGTGGTTTGGAGTCATTGATTGTTCCCCTTGCAAGGAGCTGTTGGCATAGAGCACACCCTGAGTGATAGCGCTGGACCCACAGACATGCTCAGTGCCTGCCTCAGGAGACACCAAAGCCGCCCAAGCATGACAATTCATGGGAGAGATTGGAGCTTCTCATCAAGCAGAGTCTGGAAGCTGAGCTCCTGGAGGGGTGGACAAGAATGTGGAGCATGGGCTGCCGGCCTTGGGGCTCTACCCACCTAAGAGGATGTCTCTGTATGTCAGTGTAGAAGGTCAAAACCAGCTTTGGAAAGATTAAAGGTCTAGAGTATGGAAAGGCTCTTCTCAGAAACAGTAAACCAGGAGAAAGTGAGGTACAAGCAAAATAGTAGGATTTCACTTTCAACCCTTCTATGTGTGGAGAACTTCTAGTCTAAGCACCACACCAGGCAAGGGTGTAGGGGGAAATCTAAGTGAAGAGGCTCTTTCCTTCTCAGACTATAGCTCTTAGAGGAAAAACTAGAAGTGACTTAAAAATCATTACATTAATAAATGAAGAGAAAAGAAACCTAGTCTGTATGCATATAACCTAAATAGCCCCCTTTTGCTGGGGAAGTGCTCTTAGATGGCTTCCAACACTATCCTTTTCACATCATGGAATTTGCAAAATGCAAGACACCAGCTGTACAGCACTGTGACCCTAAGTCATGGCCCCATGTACTCTGTGGTTACATAATAATTGTGTTTATCTTGTGTGTATAAAAATAGGCCTAAAAACAAGAAAGGTCATAAGAAGCATTTAAGAGACTAACTCAGTATAGATCATTTATTTTACAAACTGGGTGTTTTGTCAGCATAGAGGAAAAAAATATATACTCACCCTTCATGAGGGCTTATGTTATAGTGAGGTAGACAAGAATTGAACAAGAATAGGATTTTTTTTTTTTTTTAACTTTCTGGTACCGAGGATTGAACTCAGGACCTTGCGCTTTGCCAGGTAGGCATGATGCCACTAAGCTACATCCTTGGCCCTTTTCATGGTTATTTGAAACAAGATTCTGCTGTCTTACTGTGTTGTCCAGGCTGGGCTTGAATTCACTGTGTAGTCCAGGCTGGCCTTGAACTCACTATCTAGTCCAGCCTGACCTTGAATTAAAAGCAGTTCTCTGCCTCAGTCTCTTGAGTGCTAGGATTGTAGATACACAGCACTATGCCTGGCAGATTGTAAGATGGGATACAAGGCCTGAAGAACACAAACAAGGTGATGTTTCAGGGTACACCTGGTAGACTGGGGTTTGCTTTGAACTGGGTGCTTAGAGAAGACTTCACTGCAGAAGATGGATTTGACCTGAGACCTGAGAGGGAAGAGATAGATGTGACCAAGTGTGCCAGGAAGAATGTTCCAGGCAGATAGAAAATGGATTCACTATCCCTTAGGCAGGAATAATCTTGACTTGAAATAAGAACCCAAGTGATCTTATCCCTTCCCCCTCCATTAGTACCTCTCTTTACCACCTTCCCTTCCTATGTTTGCAAAAAAGGGCAAGTGATTACCCAAGTTCTGATATCAATGTAGACATAAAAGAGCCATCTAGGACTTCCTGAAACCCCAGTAATCAGGGTCAATACTGTCTAGTAGCAGGAAAAAAAATTAAACCTCTAAGTGGGAGACCAGTAGGTCTGAACCACTGGAGAGATGGAAGCTCACGCGCAGCACACTACCGGAAGCTCACCGGTCAGCCGGAAGTGCGTCTCTGAAAAACATTAATGTTGCCCAGACTTCATGTCCAGTACGAGGAGTGCAACCATATGTTTAGGCACTTAATCTTTCTGTAGAGAAAATCCAGCTAGCATACCCTGCCAGCCTCAGGGAAGGAGCAGCCAAGTGCCCAGAGGAGAATGTGCTGATGGAGACCCTGCGATAATGAGGGGGTTGGGGGGAGGAAGAGCAGGGGATTTCCATGAGAACAGCTTTGGAGCCATGTGAAATCAATTTTTAACAGCCTTGGCTTCTTCCAGCATTTGCTGCCCCTACTTGAGTAATTCCCAAAGAGGCAGCATCCGTCACTGGAAGAAACGCTGGGTTTTGATAACTGGAGAAGGATTGCTGAGTTCTTCAAAGTGCAGAGCTGTGAAACCCCAAGGGTTATATTTATCCCTTTCATATCTCTGCTGACAAGCAACATGGGGCGTGTAGAAATAGTGTAAAATGTTCGTATTGAGAAAACACCGTCCCTGCGAGCTGCCTTCACATACACAGCTCAGTATAATGCTGCTTCCTTTCGATTCCTTTCTTTCCCCCAAACCTCTAACTAACTTGGTTTAAATAATCAGATCATTTTGGCTCCTCATTCTATTCAATAGCCTCCTATCCTCCTG
>PVIR01029244.1:0-21109 GCA_004026965.1 Petromus typicus | reverse complement strand
TAAGTTTGCATCGGCCTGGAAAGAATTCCAAGCCTTCTGAGAACTGGGGTTACAAGCATGAATCATCAGGCCCAGTTAGAAGTCTCTTCATAAAAGACTCAGTAGGCCAGGTGAGGTACCGGAAATCCCAGCACAGGAGGCTGAGCTAGGAAGATCACGAGTTTGAGCCCAGCCTGAGCAACGTAGTGACTTAGGGAGACCCTGTTTCAAAGGAAAACACACAAAAAAGAGCTGAAGATACAGCTCAGTGTCCTGGGTTCAGTCTCTAACTCTGAGCAGAGAGGGAAAGGGAGAGGGAGAGACAGCTAGGGAAGGAAGAAGGGAGAGAGATTGACTCTGAGTGGAAGGATGGGTCATTTATCTTGGCTCCCCGTTGAACTGCTGACTCCCTCCTCGGCAGACCCTGCAGCCCACTGGCTTAGGAGCATCTGTCTTGGCCAATAATGTCTTGCTTTTCTGACAATTTAATACTTAAGGTGGAAGAAACAATTCTCAAATCATACGCTGTGAAGGAATTAGTTTTTTAAAATAGTGATGGAATCTTTAGAAAAGGCAACCACACAGGAAGTAGTGTGATGTGATAACAAACTTGTTTGCCAGTCCCTGTCACCTAGGAGCCTTGTAATTGTGGACAAATTACTTACCACTGAGCCTCAGTTTCTTCATCTATGAGACATGATATCTATCACATAGAACAGTAGGGAAAATCTATAAAATACTACTGACGTGTACTAAGTATTCAGTAAGTAATACTTTTTATTATTACCATAGAAACTACAGTTCACAAAGTCAAATGAAAAGACAGAAAGGGTCTCAAGACAAATTTTCAAAGTAGACCAATTTAAAGAAAATTTCTCAGAAAAATCAATAGTATTTACTGACAGTAGCGGACCTTTTGGGATGCTATGTACATATTTGACATAATTTAGCTTTTTTCTCTTCTTTCCTTCTGCCTAACTCTAACTGCAATGACCCCATCGAGAAAGGTAGATGTGGGAGGTAAGTATCTGGACTGTGAAGAGGTCCCCGCCTTGTGCTGCGACTTGAACCCGGGACGCTTTGTACTCGTACTGATCCACGGAGCTGCATCTCCAGCCAATTACCTGACGTGGAAAAAGTGGAGTGAGGGCCGTAGCATCCACGTTAGCTTGTGACAGTCCTGCTCACTTGCTGCGGTGAGCACATTACACAGATTAAATAGAATGTCAGCTTTTGACCTACAAATTGTTGGAGGATGATCGCAGTGGCCACGAGCCTGATGTTTTCCTGGCCCAGTTGGAAGACAAACCATCGTGGGACACAGCCCCCTGAGTCTGCCATCACCCTCCCTGACTGGGCTGCTGGGGCCGCAGCAGCTCGTCAGCCAGTCTGCCTTAGATTGTGACCGGGAGAGAGGTGGGAGAAGTGGCCAGTGTGCACACAGCCTGTTATGAGCTGTGCTCAGTATTTCGCGCATTACGGCGAATTCCTGTGCTTCGCCCCAGGGCGGAGACCAGCAGGCCAGGCTGCAGCCCAGGCGCCGCGCTCTCTGTGCACCTGACCTCGGCCTCCACCGTCTCTACCTGCAGCACCCAAGGGCCGCCTGCGCCAGGGCTGCCCTCTGGCGCCGGGCACACATGCTCTCCGGGCGGCTGCTCCTCGCTTCCTCCTTAGCTTTGCCCAACCCGCTCTGGTGAGATCTGTGTCCAAGGCTCCGCTCCCCTCGCGTCTCCTGAGGACGAAGCCAGGCGCGCGGAGACCGGGACGCGGGGGCAGCGTCCGTCCCGGCAGGCGGCGCCTCTGCGAGCCGCGGGGGCCGAGGCCGGCTCGGGGCGGGCGGGGCGGAAGCGCCAGGCTCCGGCGGCCGTGGAGGGAGCGGAGCCGGCCGGGCGCGGGCACCTGCTCGGCGTGGTGAGTTCGGGATGGGCGCGGGGCGGGGGTGCCGCGGACCCGCCGACCTGTCACAGGGGGAAACTGAGGCCAAGGAGTCTACGCAGCTTCGCGTCCCCGGGCGGCTGTGTGGGGCGAGCGGCTTCAGCAACAATGGCAGGAAACTACGAAGGGGAGCTTGGCCGAGGCTCTGACCGGCATCCAGGACGAGGGACGACGGGGACCTGTGGGCCGCCGGCCCGGGAGGAGGCGCTCGACGAGCCCAGGGAGGGGCGCGGACCCTGCACGCCTCCCCGGAGGGTCTGTCGCCTCGGGCAGCGCTTGCTTCTTACAGAGACGGGCTCCCGGCACTGGCACCTGCGCGGTGGGCACCTGCGCGGTGGACACCTGCGTGCGGGCACCTGCACGGCGGGCACCTGTGTGGCCAGGCACGGGCATTCTAGTCTCCTCAAGACCCTCTTGTATTTAAAGCTGGAGATGGGATTGTCCGCTTTGTTCTCCTGGCCGTGGTTACACTTAAGAATGACTGAAGTCCCGGTGCTGGGTGTGTCGTAAAGTAGGTGTCGGGCCTGCGGGTTGAGACAGCACAGAGGGTCACAGGCGTGCCAGCGAGGAAAGGGAAGAAACGGGGCTGTGTACAAAATAAAATAAAATGCCACAGAAATCTAAAAATTATAAACAGGATCATATAAAGTCAACCCTACTAAGCCTGCAACCCACTTTGGGATGAGATCTGGATAGATCTCACCCAAGGTCAAGTGCTAAAAGCAGAAACTACAGAATAAGGACAGTTACTGTCTGACCTGCTCCGTGTGGGTGTGTGTTGTGTGTGTGTGTGTTGTTGTGTGTGTGTGTGTGAGAGAGAGAGAGGGAGAGACACACACACACTCAGTGGGTTGCCCAAGCTGGTCTTCTGGGTTCATAGGACCCTCTACTGCAGGCTCTCTGTAGCTGAGGCTACCGGTGGGCTTGGCTCACTCTTATTTTAAATCAAGCTCACGTGAGATGATTTTTAAAGGGAGGAAAGATAGAATATACAGGACCTGCGCAACACCCAGTCCTGCCCAGTAAAGGAGGTTTGCTGTGCCAGCCACAATGGAGGAGTTGCCAGCAGCTGGCACACATCCTGCTGGCATCAGCAGCTTGCTGTGGTAAACACTGTCTTGGTTGATTCTGCTTCGGATCAAATCAATGGCTTTTTATTTAGCTAGTGGAGGGGGTGAGGCTGTGAGGGCTGTCACAGAAGCAGGATGGCATTTGTCAAGCATACTGTCCAAAGACTATTGCCTGTTTATCATCCAGCTTGGAACTTTAAATCTGTGGATCTAAACTGTGAGGACAGGGCTGGGTAGATCCATTTATCTATGAAAAGACTCCATCTTAAAAGCACAGCATTGTCTCCTTTCTCTACCTTTTAGGTCTTTCAAAAATAGCCAGGGAAATAGACTGAGGGCAAATAATGTTGTTTAATTTGGGTTACGATGTGTACTGCCTGTCTGGTAGGCTGCATTCCTCTCTATGTGTTTATAAAGGGAAGATTTTGCTCGTGGAGAGACAGAGTGTGAGTGTGTGTGTGGGTGTGTGTGTGTGTGTGTGTGTTATTTCTTGCCCTTCTACCTCCCTCCCAATCTGTCATTTCTCAATCTAGAAATATCTTTCCTTGTCAACATGGAGACTTTGACACATTGCTCCCTTCCTGGTTCTGCGGTCTGATTTTGTTTCACAGTAATATCTTTACAATTAGACTTTTTGGCCTAGTGTAGTGGCACGTACCTGTGATCCCAGCACTCAGGACGCTGTGAAGTTCAAGGCCAGCCTGCACTGCCAAGTGAGACCCCACACACCCTGTCATTCCCTATAGGACATATTAAGAGCAGAAATTGTTTCTAGCACTGTCGCATCAGGATCACGGGGAGGGGTGATAAGCGTCCCACCCAGACCACTGAATCAGAGGCCTCGAGAGCTGGGGAGTGACTTGCGCCTCATCAGTGGTCCCTCTGGGACTCTTCGTACCTCTGATTGATTGCATGTGCTTAGAGGGTGAGATCGTTGGGATAGACAGCAAACTCTTCTTTATACCTTTCTGTATTGTTTGTCTCATTCATAATGATCAAGAGCCTCCTTCATTATTGAAACAAATACTTCAAAATGTCCAAAATAGATAGGAGTGGCCAAAGGACTTTACTTGAAAAGATACCCACAATATCAAGGTTGTCAATAGTCATAAAACTGAAATTCTTCATATTGGTGGGGTATAAAATCATACAGCCACTTTTGGGGGGGGCTTTGCAAAAAAGTGAACCCCAGGGTTTGGTGTGCCAGCTAAGCACCCTGCCACTGAAGTATACCTCATCTCTTTTTATTTGAGATAGGGTCTTGCTAAATCAACTAGGCTAGCCTTAAACTTGCAATCTTCCTGCCTCCACCTCCTCAATACTAAGCACTCTAGGTGTATAACACCACACCTATCTGACATACTCACTTTTTAAAAACTTAGCATTCTCTTACAACCTGTCATGTGACCCAGACCTTCCACCACTAGGTCCAGCTTTATTGTAAGAGTGAAACAGGAAACAACCATATGCTCATCTAGAGTATGGATGCATAACTGTAGTAGATCCACATCAGATTACTGCTCAGCAGTAACAAATAATGAAGTATTGATACATTCTAACTTAATGGATCTCAACATGACTTTTTTTTTTAGGTTTTTTGAGACCGGGTCTCGCTTTGTGGTTCAGGCTGGCCCTGAGCTCAGCCTCCAACTCACATCAGAGCAATCCTCCTGCCTCTGCCTCCTGAGTGCTGGGATTACAGGCGTGAGCCACCACGCCTGGCACTGTAGTATGTGGTACTGGTTGCTGCTGGGCGTGAGTCTCCACACCCAGTATGTGGTTACCAGGGATCAAACCCAGGTCCTTGCGCTTCCAAGACAGGTGCCGGAACCACTGAGCTAACTCCCCGGCCCCTCAACATGACTTTCTGAGAAAGAGTGTATATTGTATGTTTTAATTTTACATAAAATTCAGGGGCGGTTGCTATTTGTCTCTTGATCTCAGACTTTTAGGCAGCTTCTGAAGACCAGTGTGTGATTGTATTGTGTTAAGCCTGTGGAAAGTTTAACCATTATTCTCTCCTTCTGCAGCCACATAGTTTATTCAGTGAACTGAGCACCTGTAATGCGCTCTATCCAGATTCTCAGAAATGTATTGATGGGTAGAAGAGCACAGTTCTGTCTCATCAGAGTTCACATTCTACTCAGTGAACCGCTGAGTAAGGAAACAAAGAGACCAAACAGAACAACTACTGAGCGCAAACGGTGAAGAGGCGTTCTTTGGAAGGAGGCTGGGAATTAGGGAAGACCTGTCTGGGTTTTAAAATTTTTTATTAGTATGTGTTTGCAGTACATGATGATTCGGTTCATTGTAGGGAGTTGGTGCACATGTGTGGCACATCTTCCTTTTGTCTACACCACCTTTTCTGGGTTTTGAGCCTCTCTCCAAGCTGGGATCTATGCAGGCCCTTGAGTGCTAAGCACTCGCTCTAGGCCCGAGCTGGGCCCAGCTCATAGTGTAGAAAGGACCTCTCCACTCTGGAGCTGCACATCCAGCCCAGCGGCTGTCCGCTGTACCGGTGCAGAAGAAGACAGCGCAAGTTCAGTGGTCTTTGAGATGGAACACAAAAGAAATAATGGAATGAATAAATTAATAAAGTAGGGCAGAGCCTAGAGACTGCCACTAATTGACATTCCTTGAAGTCAGCAGTAACTTGGTTCATTTACCACCCCCCATAGGATCGCAGTACCTGGGTAGCCAAAGTCTCTGGAGCTCAGAGGCGGGGCCTGTCGGAGGGGCATAGTTGTGGGGCTGGCTCCTGCAGTGATCCAGACCGAGGGGTCCTGGATGGTTCCCTCGAGGGCAGCTCTCCTCCTCTCTTTGCTCTCTGCTTGCATCTCCGTGACAAATGCTAGGTCTCCCACCCAGGCCCCACGGCCAGTTTCTATGTTTGAGCTTCCAGACATGAGCAAAGCCTCAAAAAAACGAGCCAAAATAACCTCTCCTTGACTTGGTTTGTGTCAGGTATTGAGCCCTCGCGATGAGGAAAGGCCTCGGACAAGCAGTGTTTGGGTTTTGAGCCTCTCCCCAAGCTAAGATCTATGGTCTTGCACAATGCATCTTTGGTGTGTGGTGCTGGCCTGCCGCTGACCACTACCCTCGCAGTGTCAGGGGAGAAGGACAAGGCCTCACTGGGGCCATGTAAGACATCCTGGAGCGTGGTGTCCTTTTGATGTGCTATGTGGCTGACCTCGGGTGAGGGACAAGGGTACCCTGGCCTGGCCTCTTGTGGAATCGCTCACCTGTGCTGTCTGTGGGATCTATTTCCCTTTCCAAGGCCAACACACCATTTGTTTTAATCAAGCCACGCTACATCCCCATCCCTTTTTATTTTTTAGTTTATTTACTTTTTTGTGCTGGGAATTGAACTCAGGGACTCATGCTTGTCAGGCAGATGCTGCTCCACTGAGCTATGTTCTCAGCCCTGTCTTTTGTTTTTGAGACAGTCTTGCTAAACCGCCCGAGCTCGAACTTGCTACCCTCCCACACCAGCCTCTGGAGTAGCTGGGAGTCCCGGCATGTGGTCCGGTGCTCACCTCTCAGTTCTGTCTCACAGGTAATTAGTCATATTTGTAGACAGGTTCTGCTGCATAGTTCTTAGTATTTATTATTATCCTCATGACTATCTGCTTGAATTTGGATGTATCTAGGTCAGCCAAGTGTCCTTAGACAGTTTCGTCAGCCCAATCAATGATAATGCGACTCTTTCTAGTTTAACAAAAGTTGTAACAAAGAACAATTACTATTGTCATTGAAAGCACGCGATGTAGGAGGCACCCTGATATCAGTTTATGTGGATTATCTGTGGAATCTTCTAACAATCTGTCAGGAATGCTTATAGAAGTGCCCTGTGAAGCCAGCCGCTGGTCACAGTGTGGAATCAGGTTTCTTTGGCTCCAGCGCCCACTTAGCCACTTCTGTTTCTAGGGTGTCCCCTCCCTGCATTCCTCAGTAGGGTCTTTACTGTCTGGCACATTCTCTGAGTCTGCCCTGGAGTTCAGGACCAGAGGTCTCACTTCTTTTATTTTGTTTTGTTTTGTTTTATCTTAAATATTTCAACTGACTTCTCTGTAAAGCCTGCCAGGGCAGAACATCAACAGAAGCTCGCCTTCCCTGCCAATACAACTTACCTTCTGAAAGAACTATATCTCCCCCCCACCCCAACTTCAGGACTGGGGATTAAACCCAGGGTCTTTGCCCAGAGCTATCTCCCCAGCCCTTTAAAAATTTGAGTCGCTAACTCACTAAGCTGCCCAACCTAAGTTCCAACCTGCTGTCCTCCTGCCTCAGCCTCCCAGAGTGCTGCCCGAAAGAACTTTAAAGTGCGGGTTTCACACTCATTAGACATCGGCTTAGTTCTAATCTCCATTCAGTGCTTGTGATCGGTCATTTTCAGGTGCAGAGGCTCATTTCCCCTGGTTGGTCCAGTCTTGACAGGGAGGAAATAGTTAGGATGTCCATCACATTTCAGTCAGCTCCTTTGCTTTTAGTGGAATGGTTCTTGGAATAAATAACCACATTTTGAGTAACCTTTCCTTATTACAGAAGCAGTTTTTCTTGACCTTTCTATTCTCAGAATCTAACAAAGTTCTTGGCATGCAGTAGCTTGTACCCAATATTTGTTGAATGAATGGCCAGATCCTTCTGTGCCAGTGTGGCCAGAAGAGAAGAGAGGGAAGACTAGAATCAATTCAGTTCTACCCACTCTGCAAGTCAGAAGAGACAGCATATTGGAGAGGATCAACTGCAGTGTATGCAGCGTTTTCCTTTTAGCACCGGCCAAGTGTCTGATTAAGTTCTTTTAAGGGGAGGGTGCCAGGGTAGGTCCAGGGACTTGGAAAAGCTAAGCACACACTCAGCCGCTGGCTCATCTCCCTACTCCCTGATTCTAGCTCTTCATTGCCTGTCACAGGCATAAGGAGATCTCAGGCCCGAGCACCAAGCCGGCGGCCCTCACCTTCTGGAAACCCTGTTTCCGGGGTGGTTCTCTGAGATAAGCCTCTGTACCAGGCCAGGCCAAGAGAGGGCATGAGGGCTCTCAGCCTGCTGTCTCAGGCTATTGAGCTGTTCTTGTCTTACCTCACAGTGGGCCACAGAGAGTGAGTGGATTGCTTCAGCTGCATGATATTTGTTTGTCTTGAAGATTTTAGTTTGAAATAATGATAGTGAACAGAGAGCGCCAGGAGGTTTTTACACCCTTCTCTCTGGTTTCTCCGATTAAATATCTTATTTAAATACAGTACAATATCCAAACCAGGAGATGGGCAGTGGTTGTCCTAGATCATTTTGTCCCATGGGAAGACTTCTGTGGCAGCCACCTCGATGAAGAGGACTCTCCATCACCAGAGCGCTCCCTGCCTCTCCCGTTTGTCACACCCGCCTACCCTCCATCCCCACCCCAGCCAGGCAGTCGCCAGTCTGTCCTCAGCTCTGAGACTTTCTATGTTATTTGCTGGAGTCATGCGGTGTGTGACCTTTGTGACTGTATTTTTCACGCAGATCTCCACTTCACCATTTTTCCTTGCTGAGTTTCAGAGGGATCGGTCTGTCTCATCATTCATCTGCTAAAGGACTTTTCGGTTGTTTCCGGTTATTAGCTGTTACAAATAAAGCTTCTCTGAATATTTCTATACAGTTTGGATCTGTTTCCCTTCTCTGGGTTTTTAGATGTCCACTGTGCAGTATATATATATATATATATATATATATTTTTTTTTTTTTTTAGGTTTTTTGAGACAGGGTTTCACTTTGTGGTTCAGGCTGGCCCTGAGCTCAGCCTCAAACTCACAGCACAGCAATCCTCCTATCTCTGCCTCCCAAGTGATGGGATTACAGGCGTGAGCCACCACGCCCGGCACCGTGGTATGTGGTACCGGTTGCTGCTGGGGTGAGTCTCCATGCCCAGTGTGGTATGTGCTTAACCGGGGATCGAACGCGGGTTCTTGCGCTTGCAAGACAGGCGCTGGAACCACTAAGCTAAATCCCCAGCTCTGTATTTTATTTTTGAAGAAACTGACAAATTATTTTGTTGTACCATTTCACATTCCCACTAGTAATGTGTGAGAGATTTAGTTTCTCCACATTGTTGCAAACATAAGTGGACAAATTGGAATTCTAATTTCTATCTGTATCTATATCTGTATATATATATCTACATGCCCATCATCACAATCGATTTGGAACATTTTCATCATCCTCAAAAGAAGCCCTGTAGCCTGCAGCCCAATCCTCTACCTCTGTGGCCCTAGGAAATCATTACTACTCTTTGTGCGTCTGGAGAGGTGCTTATTCTGGGTGTTTCGTGCAAATGGACTGAAATATGTGGCTCTCGGCGGCTGCCTTCTTTCACTTAGTGTGTTTTGCAGGTTCATTTGTGTTATTGTAAATCTCACTACCTCATTCCTTTTTATTGTCAAGTATATGATATTTCTAAAGAACTAAAAGTGTGTTTCATTCTTGCACAAATATGTTTATAGCCTGTGTGATTTGTATTAAATGGGCTATAAACTAAAGAATAATAAAATGCTGCTGTAGAGATTTTGCCAGGCCTGCCTGGCGGCCTCGATTGCAGTCAAGCCAGGTGGAAGTCAGTGCTATTTTAAGTATTTAGTAGTTGCTGTAAAGTATGATTTATGCTTTTAGCAGCAGTTAGTTCTGAAGTTGTGAGACCTGAATAGCTGTCTTGATATTTTATCAGGATCTTTCCAGATAAGCTATGTACAAGGCATTGTAAGTAGGTCAGGCCAGGGACAGCTTAGCAGGCCAGAGGCATGTTCAGAGCTAGAACAGAGCCGTCCATCCACCAGATCCATCCCATGATCTTTCTGGACCCTTTGCCTTCTGAACAACCCTGCCTGCCTCAGACACCCAGTATACAGACTGTGCCATCACTGGCCAGTGCTTATGTCCAGCACAGAACTATTATTGCAAGAACTATTTATTTAGCAAATATGTAGCATTACACGTTGGTACTCTGAGCCACAAAGGGGCCATGAGGTAAGTGGGTGCTTTCCTTGTCTCCAAGATCTTTGAGTCTAGCCAGAAAGATCAGCCTCGTCCTGAACTTCCCATGTCCAAGGTTGGATGAGATCATGTCTCTGTGAATATTATGCGACGTTATCACCATCCAGGAAATTTGTTACAGAGAACAATAGAACAAATACATACTTATCTCCTAGCTCTGTTTAATTTTAACATTTTTGTCATTTTTCTTCAGGATTTTTTTTAAACAAATAGAATGTCTCAGCCATAAAGGGAAAGAAAGGCTGTATTTACACATATAACACATGAATCCCTAAGGGAACTGTATGAATGGAATAAAGCCAGGCTTATGAGGTTCCATTTCACACAATTCTATTTATATGACATCCTTGAAATGACGTGAGTAGAGAAAGTAAGAACAGTTTTCTGGTTGCCAAAGATTTTAAAGATAACAGAGCTAAGTGGGTGAAAAGGCAAAATGAAGGATGTGTATAGTGGTATTACATCTTTCTACCTCAGGATATAGCTCTAAATGGCATCTAGCATTTTATATATTATAAAGGTTAGAAAATAATATACTCTATGGACCCTTCTGGGACGTGTTCACTTCCTTTTTTATAATTTTTATATCCATATATTAATATATGAACACAGTTTAATCATTATTCACTGTTCAGAATTCCATTGGTCATATAATTACATAATTATACTACATGTTACTCATCCACGCTCCTACGGAATATCAGCTGTTTCTGGTTTCCTGTTGCTACTAACAATACTGCTGAAACACCAAAGGAAAGGCCTATCAAAGGGGCTGTTGGCATCTGCAACAACCTGGAAACTCGAGAGTTTGGGAAACTGCTGACCCAGGTGCTGGCTTCAGGATTCCATGACTTCAAACATAACCTTTTGCATTGCCGGAATTATTGACTTCAGAACAGTGCCGCACTTGCCTGGTTAAACATATACCTGAGGCACCGCCTTTCTTCCTAGCTTAGTTCTAAATTCCAGGTTCAAACAAAACTGTCTGATTAGTGGAGCTGCAAGTACCCCTTTGAATCACAGTAATCAGGGAACTGGGAAGTTAGTTGGTTTTTAACTCCAATTTCGATATAACAGCAAGACCCAGTAGAAGGTTGGACATCATGATGAGTGAACCAAAATACTGTACTCAATAATTTGTTAAATTCTCAAAAGTAGTTTAGGTATTAAGCTTTTTTTTTTTTTTTCCCCAGAGACAGAGTCTCACTTTGTAGTTCAGGCTGGTCCTGAACTCAGCCTGGAACTCAGCAGTCCTCCTGCCTCTCTGCCTCCCTAGTGCTGGGATTACAGGCGTGAGCCACCATGCCCAGTATTGTGGAGTGTAGTACTGATTGCTGGTGGGCGTGAGTCTTCACTCCTGGTGTTGTTGTATGTGGTATTGGAATTGAACCTGCACCCTTGTAGGGCAGGTGCCGGAACCACTGAGCTAAATCCCCAGCCTGGTATTGAACTTCTGCATATTATATTCATAAACAGTGTCTTCTGACCTGAGCCATGTCTTGTTCTTTGATTATATGCTTGTTTGATAAACAATATTTCAATATTAATGTAGTCAGATTTATCGATCTTTTCCTTTGAGATTTATACATTGTTTTATTGGAGAAATCTTTTCTATCTGAGAGCATACATTTTCTTAAGTTCTAAAAATTTAGTTTCACATTTAACTTTTAGGTCTTTAAGACCTCTGGAATTTACTTGAGTGTGGTATGGGGCTACATTTATTTTCCTATATGAGAAGCTAACTATTTCATTATCCCATAGGCTATTTTTTTACTACTGACTTATGAGACTTCTGTTGTATATCAGCATTTCCTGTTTACTGCGGCCTGTTTCTGGGCTCTAATCTGTTCCACATGTTTAACTACTATGACTTTATAATGAGTCTGGATACTGGTAAAACAAATCCTTCAACATTTTTTTTTCATAATGTTCTTGGCCTTTCTTACCCTTTTACTTTACTTTTCTTCTATTAGTAATAGGCACTGAATTTAGGGCTGTCACACTGCATTGTACCCAAGTCTTTTAAAATTTTTTATTTTGAGATAGAGTTTCCCAAAATTACTAAATTGTCTGTTGGACTTTCTTAGAATCCTTCCGCCTCAGCTACCCAGAGCGCTGGGATTACAAGTGTGTGCTACAATGCCTGGCTCTAAGATATTTTTGTTTTGTTATGTTTTTTTAATTATCTGGGAGTTTTATTGGAAATATATTGGATAAATGTGGGAGAATTTTCATCTTTATGATACAGAGTCATCCTCTCCAGGATCACATATCTCCAATTGTAATTAGTTAAGTGTAATAAGTATAAGATATTTATGAAGAAAATTATAAAATTATAGTATAATTTTTAGAATGTATTATAGCTTAATTCTAATACAAGCTACTATAATTTTCTTCATAAGCATCTCATACATATTTTAATTTGCTTAAGGAATAAATATTATTATTACTAATTATTACAACTGTTTATAATTATGCTTTTTTCTTCTTTTAAATTATATTATTAATGTTATTTGTATATACAGAAATACAGTTTATTTTTGGTTTTGGGTTTTTTTGTTTGTTTTTAAGACAGGGTCTCGCTTTTGTAGTTCAGGCTGGCCCTGACCCCAGCCTTGAACTCACAGCAATCCTCCTGCCTCTGCCTCCTGAGTGCTGGGATTACAGGCGTGAGCCACCATGCTCGGCACTGTGGAATGTGATGGTGAATGCTGGTGGGCATGAGTCTCCTTGCCCAGCATTGTTGTATGTGGTTATCCGGGGATCAAACTTGGGCACTTGCACTTGCAAGGCAGGCACCGGAAGCACTGAGCTAAATCCCTGGCTCCTACAGTTTATTTTTGAATAGTGATCTCTAGCAAAATTGAGAAATTCTAATTTTTTCTTACTTTTAGTGTTTAATTTTTGTTAATTTAAAGCATATAATTTAGACATAAATATTTCTGTTTTTTATGAAAAATCTGAGATAGATAATTCTAGAATGTTTGTTTTGAAAAATTCCAAACATTGTCCCCTTCCTCTCCCTTTCTTGTCCCAGCCTTACCAGGTGATTTCTTATTCTACTTTGTAATCATTAAAAAAAAAAAACTTATTCTACTTTGTAATTATATCTCCTAAATCTAAGCATTCATGTCTTTATAAATGCTGAACAATTTTGTTATGGTCTAGATCATTTTTAGTTGATTGTGTCAGAATTTGCCTGTTAGCCTTAAATAGCACAGGCAGGGAGTTTCAAACTATCTCTTCAAAGCCTTGATATTTGAGTCTTCTGAACTAAAATGTGAATACACAGATTCACAGGAGAAAGACATAACGAATATATTTAATCATAGTTTCACCTGAAACAGAACCTTTAAATTGGAAGCCCAAAGACCTAGGGGGAGCTATTTGATTTTCTGCTTGGGTTTGGTGAAGCAATAGCAGCCATGTGGAAGTATGATTGCTCAGAAAGAGCATGGGCTGATGGAAACAGAGGAGAAAAACCTGAAAGGTTGGTCTCTTCTATTTCTCTTGGTCCCTTGGTGGGAACATTTTTCTTCAAAAATGGGACAGGACCCTTTATCTTTTCCACACAAAAATTATTATAACAATTATTTCTGTTGGCTGATTGGTTTCTTTGTTTTCTGGGTATTATTCTTGTAATTGTCCCCAATTAAACAGCAAATTCTGTATTAATTCAATAACACAATGCTTAAGACATTCTAGAACCTTCTGGCGTTCTCTTGAGCAGACTCCCTCTGTTGGGAGAATGCAGTCCACCCCAGATTCTGTCCTCTCCTTTTCCAAAGGCTTTTTTCACCCCTCTAATGTTCCATCACAGTTTTCTGTATCTTCTTCTTTGTTTTTGTGGAGTATGTACTCCAGCAGCGCGAATGAGTTCCACCAAAGCACATGAAATAAATTCTCTAGGCCTTCAGGGTTCCATAGGTATTCTCTCAGCATATTTAGATGTGGACTTAAAAAAACAAAAATTTATTCTGCTTTGGAATTGTATCTCCTAGATCTAAGCATTTATGTCTTTACAAATGCTAAACAATTTTATTATGGTTTAGAACTAAAATGTTCCCCCAACTCAAATACTCAGATAGGCTTTTGAAAGGTGATTGGATGAAGGGGGTGTCATAACCCTCTCTGGGTTAATTCATTGGTGAGTTCACAGTTAAGTGTGCTGTAAGAGGCGGGGCCTGCTAGGAGGGTGTGTCTTCCCCTTGGTTCTTCCTTTCTGTGTTGCTGGCTGTTTGAGCCGAGCAGCTGTCCTCCACTGCGCCCTTCCAGCCATGCTCTTCCTGCCTGGAGCCAACTTACCATGAGCTGAATGCCCCGAACCGTGAGCCACATTACACCTCTCTCCTTCATGTTCTGGGTGCCAGGTATGTCTGGAGACAGAAGCCTGACACATACAGATTTACGATCTTTACTCTTCAAATCCTGCCTCTTCTCTCTCTTTTTGCCTTCTAGAACTCCTGTTTCTGACCTGAACTTTTTCCTATCAGTTTCCATATCCTTTAATCCTCTTCACTATGATCCACACTTTTCTCTCTATTTTGTAGTCTGGCTAATTTCTTCTAATGTATCTGACCCACCCACTAAATGTCCTCATAAGGCATCAAATCAGTTTTTAATTTCAAAGACTAAACTTTTAAATTTCTACTAGTTTAAAAATCATACGTCTCTTCACATTTTGGTAATATCTTTCCTTTTCCCCTTCACTTTAGCTTTATCTGACAGTTTATGGTCTAACCCTGTTGTTTGCCTTGCTGCGATGCTTGGTGTTCTGTATTATGGATTCTATTTACAGGGCAGAGTTATCTGTGGTCCAGGTTAGCGATGTAGGCCTTGCTGAGGCACCATGTTTATTCTGTAACCACTCATAGTATAGGCTAACATCTTTTTTGTGTGAACGGCTCAGCTTTGGGCTCTTGGGACACGTGTGGTGTAAACCTCAATCTAAAACTTGGTCAGCTTACGTTGGAAGTCAGAAAATGGTAGCCAAAGTCCAGGCCTCAGAAGCAGGATTTCTCCCTGCCTTCCTGTTCCTCCACCTTTCTCCCCTTATTCTCCCTCAGAAAATAAGTAGAAACTAGATTTTCTCTTCCCCAGGGCAGGTCACAGTAAACACAGTGCCCTCCCTCCAGGCCACGCAGAAAACTAGAAACATAACTCACTTTCCCACCTGAACTCTCTGCCCAGGAGCTGGACAGAAGGAGACCTCTGACCTACCGTGTCTGGCAGTAGTGCTGGCATTCCACAAAGGTCCTGCCACACCCCAGAGGAAGGAAGCTGTCAGTGGAGCCCGGAAGGACCTAAAGAGAGACAGCCCCTCGGAGCTGGTCCTCTTGGTCTGTTAGCAGCGTGAGCTTAGACCTTTTGCTTTAATCCTGTTTAAACAACCTTGTCCGTGTTACTTGATCTAAGCATAAAAATGGATAGTTCTGTTTGAGACTGGGTCTTTAATCAGAAGCCTCCCTGTCATATAAAACCACGACCAAGCAGCTGCAGCTAGCAAGGTGTGGCGGGCGGCACATACCCTCAGTCCCAGCACCGTGTGGGGCTGAGTCAGGCTGATCACAAGCTCAAACCCAGCCTGGGCAACTGTAACTTACAAAAACCCTGTTTCAAAATAAAGAAATAGAGTAAAATATAAAGACCTGGGGATGTAGTTTAGTGCAAAGGCCCTGGGTTTAGTTTTAAGTAACAAAACATAACACCCTCCCCCGACTGTGACCAAATGCACTTGCTGTGTTTTTCTTTGGTGGCTCACCTTCACTGTAGGAGTGCTGTTTCTGATTCTTATGATAGCCAGGAAAGGGATCACCTATTTTCTTTTTTATGTTTTTTAGACTGTCTTGCTATGTAGCTCAGCCTGGCTTTGAACTCATTATGTATCCAGACTGGCCTTGAACTCCCAGCAGCCCTCCTGCGCCAGCCTCTCGAGTGCTGGGAATACAAGTATGTACCACCATAGCTGGCAGGATCACATTTTCTGCCTTTATACTTGTTATAAATTTTCTGAGATTTTTTTTCCTCACGCAGGGCCCACCTCAAGGAGGAGTGTTTTCATTGCTTTCTGTGAGGGCAGGTGGACTTATTTCTTTTCTTTTTTTTTTTTTGGTTTTTTGAGACAGGGTCTCACTTCAGGCCGGCCCTGAGCTCAGCCTCAAACTCACATCACAGCAATCCTCCTGCCTCTGCCTCCCAAGTGCTGGGATTACAGGCGTGAGCCACCACGCCCGGCACTGTGGCATGTGGTACTGATTGCTGCTGGGCGTGAGTCTCCACACCCAGTATAGGTATGTGGTAACCAGGGATCGAACCCGGGTCCTTGCACTTGCAAGACAGGCGCCGGAACCACTGAGCTAATTCCCCGGCCCCATGGTGGGCTTATTTCTGACACTACAGCTGCTCCCTTGAGGGGTAGCACCCCGGTTTGTTTCTCAAGATCTCCTTCACTGGCTTGCGAGTTCTGAGTACTGAGAGGGAGGGTGTGGCACTGCTAGTGTTTGGAAGGAAGGAGGTTTTCTGGGTCAGGTTGTTCAAGCTTCTGCACTTAGTATTTTTTAAATTTAGAAATAAAGGGACAGTGAGAGTTTCTGAGAAAAAAATTATAGCTAGTAGAGTGAGAATGGGGAGGATCAGGAGCGGGTGAGTGCTGGGGTAGAGGCGTGGAGGGCACAGCAGGTACAAGAGTAACCAGGCATGAAACGGCCCTGCACTCTGGCTGCAGGGAAATGAGGGCAAGTGGGCCGCTGAGCAGTGGGCGCTGTCGATTGCAGCTGGGATCACAGGCTTGATTTCAGGAGTTCACCCTGGAAGGTGTATGGGTGGTAGCAGGAGAAAAAGGCTTTGAGTCCGAAAGAAGATCCTAGGGCCTGAGGAAATAGCCCTGGGGTTGTGGGAGGGAGGAGCCACTGGGAGAGAAGGAGAGGGGGATTGAGCTGAACCAAATAAAGAAATCTGGGCAGAAAGCTGGGGAGAAAGTAGAAGAAATGACAGGAAAGCGCAGCATCTGAGTCCCAGGGAATGAGTATAAATGTCAGCGATGTCCTCAGCCACTGATTTTCTCTGTGCCCAGATGTGCCCTCTGATGCCAGGCAGCCCATCCAACTCTGCTTGGAGCGCAGGATGTTTTCAGGCCCATTGATGAGTTGTTGTTTGCAGACAAGGACAACACTTCCCAGGAGCTCTGCCCGGAAGTGAACAGGGGTGCTCTTATTTCTCCAGCACCTGCAGGCATGGCCCACGGAGGGGCGGATGAGCCCTCCTCAGGGAGTCTGGATGGCGAAGGTCAGAGCCCGGAGCACAGATCCTCGCTTCATCGGAGTCTGGCCGTCAGGGAGCTCATCGACACCGAGGTCTCCTACTTGCACACGCTCCGACTCTGTGCCACAGACATCAGGAGCCGTCTCCAGCAGGTACTGATGGGGCCACACCTAGCCTGTCCTGAGGAGACCAGGCTGTGACTCCGAGCCTTTGTCCTGTGCTGGGCAACTCACCTGAAGCACTTGAGGGGAACAAGGTCCCACGTCCGGCTGGCCCTCTAAGGACTACTGTTATTGATCATGCTGCCTTCCGGGGCCTGCGTGGTGCAGGACCAGTGTTTTCATCTCCTAAATGGAAAGAGGAACACCCAGAAGTTAAGAGTGATGGTGCACAAGCCCCTCCAGTCTAGAGTGGCATATTTAAACTGACCTGCCTTCCGTGCCTTTCATTTACAGGGTAGTTCACCACTCTCCAGAGTGGTAGTTGTTAGTGTTCATTTTTATTTTTATTTTTTTCTGATTTTAGAGAAATAGAGGCTCTCACTATAATTTCAAGGGTGTGAATTTCAGTCAGGCAGACTATGACAAAGTGCCAGTCTGGGCATCGAAACGTTGACCTTCACATAGTGGTTCTTAAATGAATGAAATAGCTTCACCCTTCAGAAATTAAGATTTTTCTCTGAGGACACCAGAGATGCATAAACATATGCTGTTATTTATTTCAGCAACATGAAGAACACACTCTAGACCTTCCTCTGCAGACATCTTTCCCATCCGATTGTGCTTCCAGCAGGACTTCCCTGCCTGTGTGTGTGGCGTGTCCTGAGGAGCAGACGCCAAGCGTGTCAGAGATGGAAGGAAGCTGAGCTTCCCACTGTCAGGACAGGCAGAGGAGAAAAATGACAGTTGGCAACAGGCTTCAGATAAAGCCCCAGTTCACTTTTCTTTCTTTGCTGAATTTCTACACCTTCTTTTTTTATAGACGTGAAAATACCTAACTTGTAAGACTTTAAATCCTAACAGACATTTCCTGGGGGGCTGTCAGTCTTCCCAAGAGTGGTGGGACTCTGATGGCTGCTAACAAAGCCCCCCTCACAGACACCCGCCCACCTCTGTGACTTGTTCCTTCAGCTGCCGCGGGGAGAGCGGGATGTGCTGTTCTCCAACATGGACGAGATCGTCCAGGTGAGCAGCAGATTTCTGCATGGTCTGCAGGAGTCGGCCGCCGGGGAAGAGCAGCAAGCGCGTCTCATCGGTGAGCAGAAGCCCCAGGCCTTGGTCCTCTCCTCCTGTGGCTTGTTCTGAGCTGCGGTCACTATAGGACAGTCCAGCACTGCGTGAGTGTGGCTTATGGGTATCAGTTTCCGGATGTGTCAGATGCAGCAGAGCCCACAGCGTTCTGGTCTCACCACTGCGCCACCGCTCAGGGGTCCCCTCAGCACTGTCGCATGAGTGATCAGGTTTCTAACACGCGAGCTTTAGGGGCCACATTTGGACTGCATACTCTCCCTTGCAGTTAGCCCGAGATGGTGTTTCTTTTCTCCAGGACAGCTGTGCCGAGCCCGCCACCCTGGCTCCTGCCGGGCAAGGGAAGCCTTTTCCTAAGGACCAGCAGAAGCATTTTGAAAGATTCTTAGAACTCAGGCAGGATCATCTGAACAGTATCAACAGACTTTCCCCTTCCCCGACATGAAAGGGGAGGAAAGCCCTCGCGCCAGGGCCTGGGCCGCTCTTCCTCTCACTCCCTGGGCAATTACTGTCCCTGCTTTTCAGTTACAAACCTGCCGGGGCCTGCTCGGGGTGACAGTCTGTGCGACACACTGGTCATGCTCCCGAGGACGCCCCTCAGGACACTGGAAAAGTGGGAACTGCCCGTGTGGTGTGGCCAGGCACACATTTGCGCCCCGCAGGGCCACTGCTGCAGGACTCACTTGTGTAGACCCTCCTTCACGGGAGCTGTGGGGGTGTCTTTCCTGCTCCAGAGTTTCTCTTGGGAGTTATTCCTGAGCGCTGGACTTCATAAGGGCAGGGGTGCAGTCCCAAGGCACAAGTCCTACTGCGGGGACTTTAAATTGGACCGTGTTCCTCTGGGCACCATCTGCTGTGCCCCAAGGGAGGCTGGTCCGAGGCCCAGCTGATGTTGGAGGACAGGGTTGGCTGGACTTCATGTGGCCCCTGCTTCCTCTCTGCCTGTGTGGTTAATTCTCATCGCTGCTTCTTCCCTGGAAGCCACTGAATCCTACCTTCCTTATAACTATTTTAATCTTTTTTTATTCTTTTTTGGTACCAGGGATCGAACTCATGACCCTGCGCTTGTGAGGCTCGTGCCAGAACCACTCAGCTAAATCTCCAGCCTCTCATAACTATTTTTGTTACCACTTCGTTTGTGGTGTTGAGGATTAAACCCAGGCCTAATGTGTGTGGGCAAGAGCTGTACCACTAGCTGGATTCTCAGCCTCCCTCTCTTTTAAAGCCTTTTAAAGTTTTGAGACAAGTTCTCTCTGAGTTGCCCAGGTTGGCCTCAAACTCAAGATCCTCCTGTTTCAACTTTCTGGAGAGCTGGGATTACTGTCCTGCACCACCAGACCTTGCCCTGTCACTTTTAGCTCTTAGTTTAATCTCAATATGAGTCTGATCTTTTTTTTTTTTTTTTTTTAGGTTTTTTTGAGACAGGGTCTCGCTTTTGCGGTTCAGGCTGGCCCTGAGCTCAGCCTCAAACTCACATCACAATCCTCCTGCCTCTGCCTCCCGAGTGCTGGGATTACAAGCGTGAGCCACCACGCCCGGCACTGTGGTATGTCTGGTTGCTGCTGGGTGTGGGTCTCCACACCCAGTATTGTTATGTGGTTACCGGGGAATCGAACCCGGGTCCTTGCGCTTGCGAGACAGGCGCCGGAACCACTGAGCTAACTCCCCGGCCCCAAGTCTGATCTTTTTAAAAATTTTATTTAATAGGCTTTGGCTTTTTAGAGCCCCTTTAGCTTTATAAAAAAACTACTCCGATCCCAAGGGTTAGAGCTGAATGAAAAGGTGTTTTCATGAAGTGTTTCTCCTTCTTTTTGATTCCTCCTAGAGAGCCCGTCCCCCACTCTTCCCACCTGTTCCATCCACCCCTTTTAGCAACTAGTCACCTTCATTTCTGGTTTTAAGGTTTGGAGCCTTTCACAGGTTTGCACACCGTTCTTACACTGGGGCTGAACAGATCTTCCCTACGTTTTCCCACCTTTACCTGATGTGGAGCAGAAATCAGCCTCAGCTCCCCTGCTAAGGCCCTAGCACTGGAGTACAATCACTCTGAGGCCCCGTGTGACCCAGCTTCGGGACACCATCTTTCTTCTCCTTCTCTCCCCACCCCTCCCCCTCCACCCAGTCTTCAGCTGCCCTCCCTTCTTGCTGTCTCCAGGATGGCGCTCCCGCTCTGGGCAGAGCTGTGCCCTTCCTAAGCCTGAGGGCGGCATTTCCTGAGCATTCCCGGGGCTGGTTACTTCCGCCCCAACTGACAGCCCCAGTTGGAGCCCCCAGCTCTCCCCGCTCTGTGTAGCTTTGCTTTAGTTCATGTTCCTCAGGACGTAGTGTGCAGGGAGCCGTCAGCCTCTGCGGGAGGCTGGTTCCGGGACCTGCTCAGACGCCAAGATCCACTGAGTCCAATTTCTTCCTGTCAGTGGCATAGTGTTTTCACAATCTAAGAACATCCTCCTGCATACTTCAAGTCATCTCTAATCTTAAAATTTTTTATCAATATATATTTGCAATATATGATTGCATTCATTGTGGGGACTTCATACAAATCTGTAAGTTACTTATATGAGTAAAAAATATAAGTATTAGGCGGATAGGCATTAT
>PVIR01029243.1:0-21259 GCA_004026965.1 Petromus typicus | reverse complement strand
GTCTTTGTGGAATCTGCACCCTAATTCTTCCATACCAAGGTAGCTGTGTATCTTCTCCCCCAACCTTCTTTTTCCTCTTTACAGATAAAGTATCCTTCTTTTGTTAAGCTTGGTCCCTCTGATATTTACCGAGGCTGAGTTACAGTCCTTGTGGACTGCCTGGACAGGACAGCGCAGCACAGCGCGTCCCCCAGACGTGACCTCTTTGGTTTCCTGACTGGGAGCCCGATGTGACTCTTGAGTTACTGCTGTAGTTCTTTCTTCAATAAACAGAGGGATTCAAGTCTGTACTGGAATAACTGAAATGATTCAGTGAGGCTTTCAGTAACAGTAGGAATAAAACTCATTGAGCTCTTCTCCTCTGCTAGGCTAATTAATATTATCTTTAGTCCTCAAAACAATTCTGAGAACAGTTGGGGTTGGAGAACTATAACAAATGGCAGGAAAAAATCACATCAGTTTCAGTGCAGAACTAAGACTGTACCTTACGTTTGAGAATTCTGATCACAGAACACCAATCATTACTCCATAAATAGTGCAGTAGCCATCTGGAAAAAACGAGGCCGATAGTTCCTTCACAATTCACCACAAAATGAGTTGTAGATGGATCTGAGGTTTAAGCATAAAATGTGGATCTCTAAGTTAGAAGTAAATATCCTAGCATTAAAAATGTATCTTAAAGTAGAGAGCAGTCTACAAAAAAACTAAATCCACAAATTACTAATTTTATTATATGAACAAGCAAAAGAAATAGGGGAAATATTGCTTGAACTTCATACTCTTAATGTACTCGTAAGGCCCTTCATACACAGTTTCTCTATAGTGATGATAAAAACTAACACTGTAAGGAATTAATGGGAAAATTATATGGTGGATTAGTTCACAGAAGACCATATACACATGGCTTTCAAATATGTAGAAATATAATCATCTCTATTCATGATAAGAGAAATAGTTGTCATCACATTACATTTCTTCTCATAAGATTGGCAAAAATCGAAATTTGGGTAACACATAATCCCTCCAGGACAGCTGAGTCCAAGCTATGGCAGCACGGGGGCCCCTTGGTTTCCTCTCAGGGTCCACCAGTGGCTACAGATAGGTCTTCCAGCACCTCAGCACAGAGTGGGCTGACTGCGGGCTACACAAACGAACGTGTGATTATTCTCATTGAGTGTGAAGTGTCTCATAGACCCCTGGAGTTCCTGGGGAAAGAGGCATGGAGCTCATCAAAAAGGTGCGCAGGGGAAAGGAAAACAATGAAAATTAAGTCATGTCATATACCGGTACAAATGTTTAATGTCGATTGTGATCATGATGTGTATATAAAATGCACCAATAAAATCAATGAATTTAAAAAATGTTGGGATGAGACCTAAAAGTTTTGTAGTTAATGGTGTGTAGATGATATTCAGCCAGATGGAGACAATCTCACAGGAAAATGATGGTGAGGACGGGAAGCTGGAATCTCACAATACTGCCTCGAACAGGAGCCGATCGTGAGTTCCAAGTGTTCATCACACGGGGCTGATGTACGAAGGTGGAAAGTGCGGTGACCAAGAGGGAAACTGAAATATCCAAGATAGCAAAATAAAGAAAATGAGGATTACCTGTGCTTTCATTGTGCACTCTCTTTTCTTTCTTTCTTTAATTACTGGGGGTTTACCTCAGGGCCTTCGCACTATGCAATATTCCTGGCCCAGGTTTTACTTTTTATTTTGAGACAGGTCTTATACACAAGGAAGCAATGTATGATTAATGGAAAATACATGGTACTCTTGACATGAGATCTGAGCCCTGTCTCGACTCTAGGACTTCTAGACAGGAAGCTCTGAAACCCAGAGTCCTGAAGTCTAGAAAGAGTCACCCTCAATTTTATGGGTTTGTGAATCCAGTCAAGACTGTGCATATGAAAAATGCTCTTCATGGCCTGTGAAATAGTCTGTGGAATCCCATGGATTTCTGTGGATTTTCTTCAATCCAGCTTGAAAAGAAAATTTGCATTCTACTTGTGTTGAGGTCTTGTGACTTAAATTACTATGCATTTTAATTCAAAAATTCTTTTGAGCTTTAAGACTAAATTGTGAGGGCTCCTAGTTCTGAGTTGATGGCATTTCATAGTTACACAATATTTTTAATCTTCCTGTTTTCAGAGATAAATTCTACTATCTCCATTTCAAGGTAGGAAACTTTTATCTTTATTTCTCCAAGCTGCTGGATTAACTCTTTGTACATAAAGCAATATACACTGAAATTGTCCTTTTATTGTGGTACCCACTTTCTACCATAAATTAAGATGCACCACAGTCTTCTGATCTTTTTCTCACACCTCCTCATAGACTCAGGGATATTTCACAACCCAAATCATTTTTTTCCAAACCTATCCTGAATATAATGGCAATAATTATCCCTGAGTACTTTTTCAGAGAAATACATTTTTCCTGTATACATTTTTGCATTTTGTATTCATTAGCACACGTTCATCCCTAGGGCTACTTTTGCACTAACTTCTCTTATTTTGTCAATTCACGGAGCAGGTGCCGAAGGTTCAGAGACCCTGACCAATCCCCCAAGGTCACACAGCAGACTGAGGGAGATGTGAATATGATTTTTCATGACTGAAAGACCAGACAGAGAAAGACTGACAATGCAGAGAATAACAAGACTGGAAAAATGATGTTTAGCTTTTGTAGAGTTCTGAAGCACTGAGACTTCAGAATAAACAGGGTTGAATTTTAGTCCTTGTCATCAGTTAATAATTGAGTTCAGGCAAATTTACTGATCACCTCAGAACCTGTATTGCTCCTCAGTAAAGTGAAGAAGGTATCAGACAATTGTCGCTAAGAAAATTGTGTACATCTGTGTTTTCTTGGGAAGGTTGAATTCTTCATACCAGAAAAATTGATAGCAGCCACAACTAGTTATTACACATATTCTTGATATTCATATTTAAAGATAAGTAAGGGCAAACTTCTGTAAAACTTTAGTGCCACAAATGGCACATCTGCTATTTTAGATTTCCAGTGGGGCACAGCCCTTGGAACTCATTGCAGAATCTTACATCTTGAAGAGGACTTAAATTAGATAAAATTATTCATATAAAAACTCAAGCTACAGTAACAAGCCTCTAAGTTTCAACAATTTATCAAAATAACTATTTCTTTTTCTTTCAGATTACAGTCCAGTACTATCACGGTGGTGTGAAGACAAGTCTCTCTTTCACATGCCGTTTCCAAAACCCAGAGTCTTTTTATTTCAAAGTTATCTTGGGATCAAGAACTGAAAAGCTAGAGCCAGGATTCCACAATTAATTCTGGTCCACGTGTGAGATCATTTCCTCCCGGCAAAGGCGCCATCACCTCTTTCCAAACAGCAGAGGTGTCCTGGGCCCAGTTTGCCCCTCACTCCACTCCTCCTCCAGACTAAGGGCTGGGTCCTTGTCGCCCCACTGCGCAGTCTCCAGACCTCGGCTCGTGCTCACCGATCCTTGGTGCTGACTTGACCTTGATCAAACCCTCGTGTTTCTGAACTCAGCCCCGTAACTCACAAGCTGAGGGATCTCAGTCTAGTGACTTCACCTTTCTGCTGAGGCAGGAGGATTTATCTTAAGCTAAGAGAAAATGTAAGCGCAGTCAGTGCTTTGGTCGCTGTTAGTACCTCTGAACACACTGTTTTAGACGTCTTAATCACTTGCTGGTCACTGACACCCACAACTTAACAGAGAGGCCAATTTTGGCTCACAGTCAGCAGGAACATGGAGGAAGGGTCCAGCAGAGGAGAGCTGGTCCCCTCAAGGCAGTGCAGAAGCAGAGGACAGGAGGAACTAGGGAGGAAGACAAACACTTCCAAATACCAGCTCAGTGACCTCCCCAGCCAGACCCCACCTCCTCTCAGTGACAGCACATGTAGCTCTAAATATAGTGTTCTCGTCACACACTCAAAAGCTAGATCTCAACCATAACACACCTTCACCCTAAACAGGAGGCTATCTCCGCCTTCCTTTCTGACCTGAAGATCTGTGAGAAGCCCTTTTCTCTATCTGGACACACTTATCACTGAGCTGTAGTATCAGCAGCAAAAAGTAAACAACCTTGGGGGGACATTGTGATCTCAGCATCATGTCTGGAGTTGACTCACCAAGGTCTGGTGGACTGTGAACTAAGATGACCAGACCTGTGTCCTCCAAACCCACTTTTAAAGCCCAGGCGTGCAGCTGGACTAGACAAAGCACAGAGGAGCTCCCGCTTGGGGAGACAACAAACCTGTCATCTCGCACTTTGCAAGACTGACCTAGGAAGTTCTCATGGTCAAGCGCAGGCTGGGCAACTTGACAAAACTATGTCATAAAATAATAAATAAATAAAAAGCTGGTGGTACAGCTCAGTGTGAAGGTCATTGGTTCAATCCCTGATACTGGAAGAAGAATGAGAGGAAGAAATGGGAAGAGGAGGAGGAAAGAGAGGAGAAGAGAAAAGAGGAGAAGGAGATGGAGGAAGAGCAAAAGAAAAGGAGGGAGAGAAAGAGAAGAAAAAAGGAAAAGTGGGGCCAGAGATTTAGCTCAGCGGCACCACTCCTATCTTGCAAGCATAAGGACCCAAATTCTCTCCCCAGTACTGCAAAAGAAAAAGAAACAGAAAACAAAAGAGGAATTGGAACTAGGAAGGGAAAGAGAGCAAGGGAGGGAAAGAAGAGAAAGAGGAGGGAAGAAGAGGAGAAGGAGAAGAGGGAGATGACAATACAGGGGAAGGGAGACAGGAGGAAGAAGGGAGAGATAGGAAGAGAGAAAGAAAGAGAGCACAGAGGCAAGGGCAGCAGGTGCACCTGGTCCGCGCAGTCAGCCATGGAGGAAGGTCCTTGAACAACCCTTCCACAAGGACGCAGGGCTCCCTGCAGCCTGGCCTCCAGCTCGGAGGACTCAGATCACATCCCTGTGTTCTCCAAGGTCACATGGGCCGAAGGGCTTCGGCGGAATGTTCTCGGCTCTGAGAACATGGGGAGCACAGCGCTGTCTTAGTGTAACCAATTTTTTGGTCCTAAATGTCTATGAAAATTGTTTCCTCAGAAATGTGATTTCCTCCAAAAACTCCTGTTCTGAGTTGAGTTGTGCCACCCAAGATTAATGTATTGACAGTCCGGTCAACAGCACCTCAGAAAATGCCCATAGTTGGCGACAAGATCTGAATGAAGTCATCTGAGTGGGATCAATTCTTAGATGATGGGTGAAGTAAAGGAGAAATAAAATGAAAATTGGAGACACGTTTGTGCCCAGGAAAAAGGTCATGTGAAGATGAGGTTGACATTTCATTAGCCAACAGGAGGAGAGGGAACAAATCCCTTCTTCATGGCACTGGGTGGAGCCAACTCTGCCAGCACCCTGATTCTGGACTGAACATGTGGCATGATAAAGCCCTTCTTGGCTCTCCTGTTACAGAACTTTGTTAAGAATTAGCAGACTTAGCTAATCCATATAATTCCTTAAAAAGTTTCCATGCCATGTACAAGACTCAAGGTTCTTTCCAGATGTTGTAATCTAGTTTGTCTTCACTCTCTGCCTCCCAGCTTGCTCATCGCTTTCCACACCTCCGCACTTACTGTGTGGCGCATGGATTTATCAGCAAGCACTAGGCTTGTGCACAAGGGATTCCTACTCATCTGCCTCTGTGATGGGGTTGAGTCTTCTTTTCTTTTGGATGGTGCTGGAGACTGAACCAGGCCCTTCACACCAAGCTACATCCCCAGACCATCTTTAATTTTTGAGAGTGTTTCACTGATTCACTAAGTTGCCCAGGCTGGGCTCAAACTTATGATCCTCCTGCATCGGCCTCCCAGAGTGCTGGGGCTATAGGGTGTATTTGATCTTTTAACTAAGTAGGCTGTATTGCTCTCTTATCATTACTGCTGATGATGCCATTTCCTATCATGGTGCTGGCCATATAGGCCTCAGGTACCATTCACTTCCACCCTGGCCAGAACCCACATTCTGTACCATCTCCCCTTCCCTAATCCTTAACTTACAAATCAGTCAGACCATTACTGAGCTCATCACCTTAATACTTTGATTCTTTTTAACTATTTTCCCCTGAGATTCAGGCTCTGTTGGATTTTTTTTTTTTTTTTTAGACAGTGTCACTAAGTCACTTAATTGCCCAGGCTGGGCTCTAACCTGCAATCCTCCTGCCTTAGCCTCTTAGAATGCTAGAAATACAGGCATGTGCCACACTGCCCAGGAGAATGTCATTTGTTTGCAGAAAAGTGGGCTCGGGACACCTCTCTTTTTTGGAAAGAGGTGATGGCGCCATTCCCGGGAGACTCTTCAGATGACTAGAATTAGACTCTAGGCTATGGTTGTCTTAGTTACTTTGTTACTCTTGTCTAACTGCTAGGGCAATACCACTCATTTTACATATTTACTGAGGCAGAAGTCCATTTCCTGTGGTAACTCATGTAATAGTTCTGGTCATGGCAACAGCTGTGATGAATCACACACAGAGACTTGGTGATATAATGCAACAGGAGTTTGTTTTCTCACCAAAGGAAACATACAAGCCTGTGAGTGCCTTGCCTCGCTTCGTTGTCACGTGTGAACAGAAAGACCCAGCTCTTTCCATCCAGGAGTCTGCAGGACACTGGTGGGAAGAAGATGGTGCAGGGAGGACACGTCTTGGCTTCTGTGAAGCTTTGACGCAAATAGCTCCTGGCACCTCTGCTCTTCTCCTGCTCTCTGAGAGCCAGCCCTGTGGCCAACACTCATCACCAGAGAGGCCAAGGAGCAGAGCCCAGCTCTGTGCCCAGGGGTGAGGCTATGACTGTCTGGCACTGAGCACGTATTCTCTTGCCCTTTGAAAGTGATCTACAAACCTCAGAGATGAGAAAATGGAAACTCAGTGGGCTCATGTCACTTACTCAGGATCACATGGTATAATTTAACCAACCCTCAGCGACTGAATATTTTTAGTAGTGACTTGACTGATGATATAAAGGACCCAGTTATCAGACTTGTGAAATGATACATATGTAGGAATATACCAAACCAGTTTGCTCCACCATTCACCCATTTAAAGACACCCAGATTATTTCCAGATCGGACCCAGACAACTATCATGACTATTTGTGTGAGATATTTGCATAGAAATCAGAGCACAGCTCCTGAAGTTGCAATGAGTATGCATCACTTCGTGAAGACTACCATGCTGCTCGCCTGAATGGCTGACACATTTGTGCCACCCTCCCTGTGAACTTCCTGTTGAATCACCATTTGGGGGAATCACTACTTTTTGTTTTAGCCATGCTTTGTAAAATTTTTATTTTATTAGTGTATTTTTGCAGCACATACTGATGACATTCATCGCAGGGAGTTGGTGGATTCTCATAAAGGATTACATGGAGGGGAGACCTGAACTTCTTGTGTCTGAATCACATGCAAAAGGGACAAACCAGAGGAAGTGAGCAGGATGGCTGGGGCTCTGGAAAGTACAAATCTGCCAGATTTAGCAAACAGAAAGACAAGCATTCAATTAAATTTGAATTTCAGAGAAACCACAATAATACATTTCACATAAGCGTGTCCCAGGCCACCTCAAAAGCTGGCATAAAATGAATGTTTAAAGACTTAAAAATAGAAAGTACCAAGAAGACATAGAGATGAAGGCACACAATGTGCTTAAATAGATCCTATGTATTTCAAAAAAATGATAATGCTTGAAAATTACAAGGATGCTCTTTCTGGCTTAGCCCAAGAAGGAGTTGGCAGTGAATTAGAGTCACTCCTTAAAATGAGATCGTGTCACTAAAAGTGTAAAGTGAGGCCTTTCAGCAGGAGTAGCTGAAGAATCCATGATTTGTGCTTCCTTCCTGGGAGGTGTTGGGGGATAATGACCACTCCCCCTCATGTAAGATGATATTCTGCAATATTGCTGACTGTTGCATGTGGCCTTGAGGAAATTCAAATGCACAGCTATTCTAAGACACATTAAACATTAATTGTCTTGTTGGTTGTGATGGCTCAGGCTTGTAATTCCGGCACTTGGGAAGCAGATGCAGGAGGATCATCACCAGTCCAAAGCTAGCCTGGGCTGCATAGTGAGTTCAGGGCCAGTTTGAACTACAAAGTGAGACCCTGTCTCAAAAATATATATATATAAATTGTATTTATAATGTCAGATGTTTACATTCCTAAAACTGAGTTGTACCAAGAAATGGTTGAGTAGACTTAATAGGGTTGGGTCTACAGTTTGATATCTTAACATCTTGGGCCATACTAGGGACTTCAGACTGAATCATGTAGCAATAATCAGAATGGAATTGTACTGCTCACCTCTAAAAGAAAGGAGTTCAAGGCACCTATAATCCTAGCACTTGGGAGGTAGAGGCAGGAGGATTGCTGTGAATTTGAGGCTGAATTCAAGAACAGCCTGAAGTACAAAATGAAACCCTGTCTCAAGAAAGAAGAAGACAAGGACAAGATAAGATTCTTTCTGGCCATACTATTGTATCCAGGCTACCGGGGTTAGGGCTGGTGCCAAACTGATCAATGGACTGATTAAAATCGTAGCATTGTACCTTGAATCAATCACACATTCTTGATTCAGTGACCTCTAAAAAAGCACCACCAACAACTACAGGAGGCTTTGGGAGACCCAAGCCACAATGAGTCTTAAGTTTCTGCATGAATTTTGGAGGTACACAGGCATTCAGGCCTCTGAACTGGCCACCTCCCATCAGATGTTATTTACCCTTTCTTCACACGCCTTTTAACACTCTGGAAGGTATGACAGGTGTAATTTGCTGCACATCCTCAGTGAGATAAATGAGGTCCAGAGTTTCTGCAAGGACATCTTTAAGTAGATGGATTTCTCAAAGGCCTTGCATTGAGGTTACCTGAGGCTTAATTTACCTGTGTCCATTAAAGTCATTAAAAAATAATTCTCCTCCTCTACCTGCCCTCTTCATAATTCCCCAATATGAGACACACAAAAATAAAAATAATAGCTGGAAATTATGTGATATGCCAACAGGTTCATTTGATTGGAGATTATGCCAGGCCCAGCCACCATCTGTAGGAGGCTTTGTCTCCATGGTGAATGAACACAAACCTTTTCCCTCCACCCCTTGATTCTCCAAACAGCAGTCAGTTGACAGTGACTCTCAGTTGTAAATTAAAGACAGTTAATGGACATTTTGTTTTGGGGAGTCTGTTTTTAAATAAAAGCAAGGTGATATCCTGTTACATTCTCCTCTGCAGATGCAGTCATTGGCAGCGGCATAAAACTGACCTTCATCTCCCCATTAGACTGATTAAGCAATGACCCTCAGTCACCAGAAAGTCTTCCACTAAGATCTACGATTCCCGAATATGTTCTCAGTGTGTTTTTCAATAGGTGAGAAATCGACAGGCGATTCCATTTGGGCACCACCAAAACAGCACATGCTTGTCTTTCAGCAACAGTGTGGCCACAAGAGGAAAAAAAGGTGAAAGTCAAGAGAATATTGGAGGTGGGAACTTAGATAGAGCCAGAGAACATTCCAGAAGCCTCTCTAGCTGCTGAGGAGAAAACATATTTCATAAGCTTGAACAAGAAAAATAGTTTCACTTTGAGTCTGAAAGCAATTAATTCACATGAGTGTCGTAATAAATCTTGTGTTCAGTTTCATCTGCTTAATTAGATGGTATAAATTGAGACCTTACAGAATGTCTCCTTAAGTAATTTTTAAAATAATTAGTAAAACCACAGTTCTTAGCTTCACCTTTCACCTATTAGGATCTGCACTGTTTGATCAACCAAGTTTGTACAAGTGGATGTTATGCAATAAGTCCCTTTTACTTTTTTAGTTTTGTTGAAGTGTAACATGCAAAACTGGATATGTTTATGATACAATGTGTTGTTTTGATATATGTGTGCATTTGGAAACCATTACCACAATCTATCTAATCAACACATATATTGTTGCATACTCATCTTTGTAAGTATATATATGAAGAACAGTTGAGCTATACTAAATTTAAGATAGATTATTATTGGACCGGGGATTTAGCTCAGTGGTTCTGGCACCTGCCTTGCAAATGAAAAGGCCCTAGTTCAATCCCCAGTAACCACATACCACAATACCATGCATGGAGATTCATGCCCGCCAGCAATCAGAACCACATACCACAATGCTGGGCATAGTGGTTCACACCTGTAATCCCAGCACTCAGGAAGTAGAGGCAAGAGGATTGCTGTGAGTTCAAGGCTGAGCTCAGGGCCAGCCTGAACTACAAAAGTGAGACCCTGTCTCAAAAAAAAGAAAAAGATAGATTATTATTAATTATACTCAACACGATGTACATTAGAACTCTAGAACTGATGCTTTCTATTTCTGAATAAAAGGAGAACTATTTATTTTCAAAATTGTTTTTAAAAAGTACCTCAGGCATCCCTAATTATGAGTAGAAGAACTCACCCTCCATTGGGAAAGTTGTTCATCTTTGGCATATATATTTTAAATTTTTCTCTCTCTCTCTCTCAATTATTTCCTCCTGTGTGGGCTGGGTGTCTACTGTATGAAAATCAAAATAGGTGACCTTGAATTATCTTAAAGGCCTCTTGCTCATTATTAGCAGATAATTAAATTGGTGTGTTAAATTTTTTTCAAACAGCTCTGGCCAAAGTTTGGAGATGATAATGTTGATTTTTATTGTCTAAAGAACTGTGGTCTTTGATTATTTATTCTGCCAAGTATTCAGATATAAATATTCTCCGAAGATTTGTTGTTAGGAAGCTGCTTCTGGATTAGTAGAGTAACCTTTTCAAGTAAATGTTTCGATGCACTTTCCAGATCTTTCTGGAGCCTCCAAGGTACCTGGGGAGGGTCTGAATTTTCAGATGAAGGAGAGTTGCGTAGAAAGTCATCTCAGCCTCTACTGGGCCAGGTGCTGTTCAAAAGCAACTTCTTCCCTGCAGTCTTGCACACATGGTGATGAACGAATGTTGTGTGAAAAATAAACATATGCAAAGAACTCAGAAAGATGTCATACGGAGGAAGCTCTCTGTAAATGTGATAAAAGTTTTATATGGCATTTTAGCATTTATAAAGCAATTTTTGCATTATTTCTCCTGCTCACCATTAGTTTCCATAAGTTAGATTATTGCTCTGGCAGCCAGTATCAGAAAAATACCTTTAGGATATCAGAATTAAATAATGCAGAAACACAAAAGAAATCAAAGGAATGAAATGGAAATAGATGTCTTAATTTCTGGCATGATGGGAAAAAGATTTGGGGGGATCTTTCAATTCAAGCCCTAAATATGACAGATACAAGTTGGAAAGAGTCTTTTGAAACAGGTGAGTTCTGTAAAAGAATCTCAAAAGAGAAAGAATGCAAAAGACAGTAGAAATGAGAATGTTAAGGAGCTGGGAATGTAGCTCAGTGGCACCGTGCCTGCCTGGAAGGTCCCAAGACCCTGAGTTCAAATTAAAGTGTCAAGATTTGGGTAAACTTAAAGCTACTAGAGTAGCGTCTGGCAACCCAAGTAAATAAGACCCGGGGAAGCAAAACTCCCAAGGGAAAATGAAAGAGACCCTGGGGTAGGGAAGTGTGACTGAGTGGTGGACACTCAGGATAAGTTCCACTTAGCAGTGAAGTCTCACCCAGCAACTCCTCCATGCGTGGCCCACATCTCTGAAGAATGAAGTCTTCTAAAAGTTCCTAAGCAGAGAACAGACAATGGGATGTGGAGAAGAGAGAGAGACCCGAGGTAAAACATCCTGAAATAGTTGCCTTTGGAGGACAGTGATTAATTATCTACCTACATATTTTTAAGATGGTTCTGCATATTAGTGCTTTAATACAGACCCCTAGAAAAAGGAGAAATCAAAGTCAGAAGTTCAGAGATGTGCACAAATGAAATCTTTTGTCTCCATGATTAGTGGATGTGCTAGAATATGCTTGTAATCTCGGCACACCCAGGACACTCAGACAGGAAGATCTCAAGCTCAAGTGAGTCCCAACCTCCAAAAGTGTGTACAAATCAAGCTTCTCACATGTCCTGGAAACAGCTTCACAAATGAAACACTGAGTCATGTTCACACTGTCCAGTAACCAAGAAATTACAAGTTGACAGTAAGAGAAACTGAACAATTTTCATTTAACGTAATACTGTACAGAAATGAAAATAAATGAGTGATAATTATCTATATTTACATACACATTAAATTTATTTATCTACATATGCATATTTACATAAATACATATTTATTTATATATACACATACACCTATTATTAAAATATTGTGTATACATGTACATATATAAAGCACAAGTCAAATACTGAGCATCAAAAAAAAGTCAAGTTACCAAAGAACAGATTTATTATTCATCCATTCATATAGTTTTAAATGTCAAAATATGACCAGGCATCTTTTTAGAGGTGCACATATGTAACTGTAAAAGTTAGCGGAAGTCACATGAGCACATCACCCCAGGTTAGTGATGACAGCAGCTGGAAAGTAAGAGAATCAGACAGGCAGAGTTCACAGAGAACTGCAGTTCCACAATTCTGACATTGCTCCGTGAGCACATTCTTTACATATTTTCATGACAGGGTTCATTTGTCATTTTAATTTTTAATTAAGAGCAGAAATACCTCAATAGTTGAGCTAGTAGACAGACAGCAATTTCAAAAATGATTCACTCAAAGTTGCAGATAATTATAATTCTGAGGTCAACAGAAATGGAAAGATGTTGGTTGGACTTTTCTAACAACACATGAAATAAGAGGAAAATATAGAGAAGGAATTTCAGAGGGCACTCCAATCTCTGAATCAAGGTTTAAAAAAATACAGAAACAAAGAATAGATTTTGGGAGAAAACAATGGGTTCAGACCAGGGCTTGACAAACTCATAGGGTGAGCAGACAAATAAGCTATTTGAGTTGTGTTCTATCTCTTAAAGAAAGCTGAAAAATATTTACTTTGTGTCATTTGCAAAGCATGGTAGTTTCAGCAATAAGAGCAGATGCATTCCTTAAACACACACACACACACACACACACACACACACACACACACACACACACAGGGGGAAAACTTACTGTGATTTTAAAATTGCTAGCCAAGAACAAAAATTTTCAGAGATGGTCAAGTCTACCAAATGGTACTAAAAGCTCATAGAAGAAAAACTGAAGTGGCCTAATGGGTTCAGCAGTGTGAACATGCTGGCTATTTTATGATTCACAGCTATCTCAAGTGTTCCCCAGAAGCCTCATGTGTTTGGAAGGCGACTGGATCATAGGGTGATGACTCATGGCTGGCTGTGCTGTCAGAGGTGGCCCTGGTTGGAGGACTCACTGGGGTGAGACCTGCAAGACTTGTCCCCATCCGGGCTCCTCCCTTCGCTCTCTCCTTTCCGGCCATCGTGAGGTGAGCAGCTTCCCGCCGCCAGCCCTTCCACCATTCCACTTGTGCCTTGGAGCAGCCAGCCATGGACGGGCTCTCCTGAAAACTCTGAGCAAAATTAAAAAGGTACCCCTTCTTTAAGTTATAGGGATCAAATATTTTGTCCCAACCAGGGCACAGTGACTATGTAGGCTATTTCAAAACATAAAGTTATAAGAAGCCCAAGTTGTCTTTGGTAATAAATTATTTGCCAGAATAAAGGGATAGAAGGAACTATAGTGGCCAAATTGGCAACCAAAGCATTACCCCAAACTCTGAATTCTCAAAAAAGAACCTCAGCTTGATTCAAAAAATGACATAACTCTAGGAGCTCGATACTGATGCCTCCGAGAACAGAGGATTTGCAACTGGTGTGGCCAGATGGCCACACTCTGAATAGCTAAACTCTTAGTGGGTGCACTGCCACATAGGGCTTGTTCTTCGGGGCTTTTAAAAAATAAAACAAATCGCATGACAATGTAATAAGAGAATAACAGTGGTGATGCATTATCATTGTCTTTAAAAGAGTGACTCAGAGCACACTGCTCTGAGTGTCTCCTTTCAAGAGTCTGGATTGATTGACTTACAGACCAGTGATTCAAGATCCAGAAAAACAGGTTTCATTTTATTCATGGGTAACAGGCCACAGAAACAAGTGAGTCAGAAAAATGTTTCTGGGACCTCCAAAAGTAGGCAGAGGAATCTGACAGTGTTTGTCTTTCCTTTGTCTATCTCTGGCCCCCTTGACCTATTTGAAGAAGGTAATACTTGAAAACTTTAGACTTGGGCCTCACTCTTGTAGGAGCTAACTTGTTCTTTCACTAAGTACACTTCTTTTAAAGCTTTCCCCTAATCATTCATTTACAGAATCATGCCCTTTTTGTACTCTATCCTTATTGCTTATTGGAAGTTGCTTTTAAACATAAAATCACTTATATATATTTTACAGCAAAAAACAAACTTCATTATCTTATAAGCTTGTGAGCATGAGAAACAAGATTAACATTACTTTCTGAGTTGGTAACCTTGAACCACAGGTGAAAATTTGGAATTAATTTCTGTAATTACCTGGAAATAATGAAGAAAGACAATGGAAAGTTCTTAATTTGACTTGTAAATTACTTTGGCTTAGTAAAGTAAATGCACCCGCTGTAATTTTTGAAAATGAATAGGAAAAATGTTTTCAAAAATGATTCAAAACAAGAATCATTATCTTACTGCGCTAAAGCCAATAATTGATTTTTCCCTATTAAATCATACTGAAAAGAGGCACTCTTATTCAACTTATTTTCATATAACTTAATTACCTTGGTTAACTCCTGACTCATGGAATTTCTGTTCATGTTTTTCTAAGTCGGTTGTTGATTAGACACGTGGGAAAAGTGTAAGGTGCACTGAGCCCTTCCACCCTGCCTCCCAATCAAGACTTTAGTGCTTATTGTACATGCGTGTGAACAGAGGAGGCCATAGGATTTTCTCCTGATTTCCTTTTGAACACATTTTTTTTTGTTGAACCAATTGCAGATCCGCACTGTTCAGCCTTCATAGAGTATTCCAAATTTAGTAGAAGCGTAGCTGCAATCCAGACAATGCAATCTCTAGGTCAGTCCCAAATGTGTTCAAGGCGATGGCTTTTCCCCGCTGAGTACCAGAGGAACAAAAGTATTTGCATCACTTATTAGGATGGAAAGGAGAACTGCAAAAACTGAGTAGATGGGAGCCAGAGATTGAACTTGACTCCCAGTAAAACAAGGATGAGCAAAGATTTCCATGGCAAGGAGCTGGGCAAATGGAAAATAAAAGGATGGCATCTGGGTTCAAGCAGATACTGTCTACTAGGTGTGGTAAAAAGGTACAGCGTGTGTTTAAGTTCAAAGTTTACCACCAGTGCTTGTCTTTCCACCCCCCACCCCCCATCACTCTGAGCACACTCACCCCATCGTCCCTGCCACCTTCTGCAGCGGCACTGCAGTCCTCTTTCCGAGGTCCTCAGTTGCACTGTCTTGGCTGCCTCGGGGTACTGAATAGATTTAAAACATTTCCCTTCCATAGTCATTTAGGGGTCTTCAACTTTGTTAATAACTGAAGGTGATCAGTTGCTACCTAGAAAAACTGGGGTCAGTTTGGGCAGAGAGGCAGGACTTGGAAGAGTTCAACAAGTGCTGCCTGGAAACTTGAGTCCCAAGGGAACAGGAGGGCCTAAGCCTCACAGCAGGTCTGTCCACGAAGAGGAAACGGCTTTTCTCCCAGACAGACCTTTCCATTTTCAGATTCTGAATCTAACTCTGCTAACGGCAGAGGAGAACCACAAAACAAGCTTATTGTCAGTGAGATTAGACGAGGACTGCTCATCTGTCAGGTGTCTTTCTGGAGAGAATGAGTCGGGTCCATAGACCAGCTAAGAGAAGGTGGAGCTACAGCCAGGAAAACCAGACAAGGGACGCAATGGTGAGATAACTCAGATTTCGGCTGAACTAAATCAAAAGAAGTTAACTACATTACAGGGTTGGAAGACAACCAGGTCAGAACAGGAAGTGAACAGGCTCCAAGAAGAATGTCTGCAAAATGAGGACGGAACAGAATCCAAGCAACAAACAGAGTGACTAAGTGGCTGGACTGCATCCGTGATTTCTCAGCAAAGGGGAGAAAACACGCAACTCTTCACCCACCAAAAAAGTAGAAAAGCCAATTAGGGAACACAAGGCATCAAGAACAAATATCCCAAGAACGAGGATATGCCAAACCCCTAAGCAAAGTATGAAGCAAACTAAAATTTGGCGTGTTTTTAAGACACTGGGCCACCATGAGTAAGAACCCTTTTGCATTTGGTGGTAGAAACATTTCCATTAAAGTCACGTACATCTTAATTCTGTGTCCACCTAAAAAGAAACAGAATCTCAGCCCAATTCACAGTTCTTCAGGGAATACTCAATAAACAGTAATAATTGAGCAAATATTATTATTCACTGTAAGCATTTACAGCAAAAGAGAGAAAAACTTGAGGGACTTAAGTGTTTTACTGAGCAGCATGTTCTCCAAATTGAAAGACATTGGGAGGTAAAATAGCTTTTTGTAGAAATCAAGTGGAGAGTCAAAAGACGCATCTCTTTTTCTTTTTTAATGCCATGTCATAAATATTTGACAGTTACGTCTATAGTTTTTCAACGGTGTAACAAAATTTGTCCATTATATTTTTTGTTCTGTGTTTATAAGCATTTGAGTGAATAAAAACTTGGGTATTTCCATAAAAGTTCAAGGTAATTATCTCCAGAATTATCCAGATCTGCAGGACCAAGAAACAGAGATTGGGAGGTGCAAACGCAACCACACCTTCTGGTTGGAATCAGACTTGTCTACAGGGAGTGGGGAGAGGACCTGGAGTGGCACTTACTTATGTAAGATAACAGTTTATCATAGAAAATGCTGGTGCTAGGCATATACACAAAGGAATTAAAAGAGTCATTTCACAGTGACATATGTGCACCCATGTTTATAGCAGCTCAGTCTGTGATTGCTAAGTCTTAGTAATACCAAATGTCCATCACCTGGAGACTGGATAAAGAAGGGATGTGGTTCTTCTATAAAATGGAGTATTACTCTGCCATTAAAAATGATGAGATGAAGTCATTCATACTCAAATGGCAACTCCAGCTTGGAGCAGACCTGCTGAACGAAGGCCTGGGACCCTTGGTTTACCTAATTTTCTTTCTCTTCTGTTTGAGTCATTGCTTGAAAATTAACTTCACTGTGCAGCAGAGCTGCTCCTGCCTGCATTCCAGCCAGCAGTAGCCAGAAGGGAGGGAAAGGGACCGAAAGGGGCCATCTCGGGGTCTTAAGACAGTCCCCAAAGCCATCACGTAGCTTTGATTCTTACTCACTACAAAGCAAGACTTGGGCGCACCACAGCTGGCTGCCAGGAAAGGGAAACAGACTCTTCATGCAAGTTGAAATTGAAAGTAAATAAATAAATCTAGATTCTGCTGAGGTGGTATTTGGGGACAATGGCAGTTTGTGCTTCACCAGTAAAAGCCCTCAGCAAAAGAAGATAACATTTGCAAGCGAACTGAAGACAGTGCTGTGTTGGTGTGTCCACTCTTCACCAATCCAGTGAGAGCTGGAGCACCTCTGTAATCCCTGCCCCTGGGAGGCTGAGGCAGGAGAGTGAACAAGTTTGGCTAGTGAGATCCTGTCTCAAAATTTTAAAAATGAATTAATTACAAAACAAAGCTGGAGATGTAGCTCAGTGTAGAGGACCTGGGTTCAATCCTCAGTACCACATATGCAAAATAAATTGCAATATATGGGGGTGGATATTGAAAATGCTAAACCTGGAAGTAACTTTTTTCTAGTGCATGACACTGAGGATAATAATCAAAAGACGGATGCTGTGCATCATAACTTGCATTTAAAATATAAAGCTTTGCAAATGGGAAAAGAAAGAAAACTTGATCAATACTTTAAAGAGCTCATATAAGAAAAACAGGCCACAGATTTGATGAGGCAGATGTGTAAAAATAAGACCCATGTCTGTTAATAGAGGTTGAAGAATGAGGGAGGGAAGCTGCTCATTTAGATTTCTCAAGCCATTAAACCTTTGCATGTGGCTCAATGCCTCCCAGTGTGGCATCGCCCTCCTTCCCCTTTTCAGGAAATTCTTTCATCTGAGTATCTACCAACGTCCCTGAGACGGTGGCATGATATGTGGTCTGTGGATCCAGGCAGGAAAAAAGACTACATCTTACCTCACTCTAAAGTTCTACTGAAGCAGCCTACGTTTGCACTACAATTCAGAGAACAACAGGGCACAATGCTGCACACCTGTAATCACAGATCTCTGGGAGGCTGAGGCAGGAGGATCACAGGTTCGAGCCCAGCTGGGGCAAGTTAGTGACTTGGCAAGATCGTTTCAAAAAAAACAATTGTTTAAGGGCTGGTGACGTAGCTCATTACAAAACCTTCACACACACACACACACACACACACACCCCTAAGGATATGTCTTTCATAAACATATATATATATATATATATATATATATATATATATATATCACATGAGTATCAACTGTCTTATCTACCAACTAACAGCATGTAGGAAAACACGGACTTAATACAGCTTCCTACCCAGTTTCTATCTCATGCTTCTGCTTACTATTAAACTTCCCAACTGGAATAATTGGGTTGTAAGTGGTTTGTATTTTTAACTTCAGACATGGCTATAATTTTTAAAGGACATATAGTAATATACATTCTCAACAAGAGAAGAGTCCAGCCGCCACATACTCATGACTGTTTTGTCAGTTTGATGGTTGAATAACATTATATTGGTTCTCTAATTCATATTTATCTGCCTACTAGGGAGAATAAATATCATGTTATCTGTTCATTGTCATCTGTGTTTTCTCTTATATGTTATTCAAGTGTCTCCCTTCTTTTCCTATCTTTTTATGAGCTTGTCAGAGATCCCTGTGTACAAAAACAATATTTTCCCTGTCATCTGTGCTGCAAATATTTGCTGATTCACATGTCTTTTGAATTTTTAATGTTTTTATAAAATTTATATATATTCTGGTTCTTTTTTTACTACATAGAGTTGTTTTCTAATTTGGGGGACTTGGGGGAGGGGTATGGTGTATTGAACAAAGAGCTTTCACCCTGAGTACATCCCCAGCCCTTTCTATTTTTCATTTGGGGGCAGAGTCACTAATTGGGCTCGGGTTTGCGACCCTCCTGCCTCCGCCTCCCCGATTGCTCGGCTCCAGGCATGTACCATCGCATCTGAGTGTTTTCATAATTTTTAGGACACAGCTGAGAGACTCAGAAGTTAGGGACTTCCGTGGGAATCCCAGGTTATCATCCCCAAAGCAGAAAAGGTACCCATGCAAATGCAAGTCTATGCCACACCTTGTGCACAGACGGAATCCGCCGAGTTTTCTGGTCCACTGCGAAGCAACAGAGAGCCAGCGAGCCACCCAGAGCTGACATCAAATCAACCATCATACAGGCTCTGTCCCCCTTTTCCATCCAAAACAAAGGTCCCGGCCTTGCCTTTGAACCTCCCCTGCGAGCTGCCTCCGTGAGCTGTTTTACCGTCTCTCAAGGATGGCGTCCGTTTGTCCTGCGTTTGCAAGTCACCGTCACAAAAGGTTCATTTCATCAGCCCGCCACACACACTGGTGCAGTTCCTCACCCCTTAATGTTCTGAACTGAAGGAGATTTACAGAGGTGAGGAAGGACAGACCCCAGAGAAGACAAGTCAGTGGTGGAGCTGGATGGGGAGCAGCCTCCGCTTCCTTTGCAGACACTCAAATGTCACCTCATTCTTCTATGAATTAAAAGAAGAAGCAAAACTAATCACAAACTACTCAGCTTTCAGTCCTCTGGAAATACACGTTTCCAAAGCAGCGTCCAGTGGGGTTTGAGGTGAAGTGATTTTCTCCTATTTTCCTTCTTCCCCTTGGGGTGCCACCTGGCGCGGACAATGACGTCACCAAGATGCTTCCCCGCTCTCGACTCCAGACCTCCAGACCTTAACTTGGGGTGACATCAGCAGCCAGGAGGAAGTGGTGCTTCTTCTCCCTAAAGATTTTCACTTTACTGAAAAATACATATTGACAGTAAAGCCCTAGGTTCTCCAGGTAAGAAAAATTACTTAGAGAAAGAAGAAAACAGTTCAGTGTTGAGCTGTGAGTTCATGCCCATTTCAGCAAAGAGCACAAAAAGTAGTGTCAAGCTGAGGGAAGCATCCCTTTCGGGGTACACAGAGGTGGGACATGGGACTGAGGACTGTCCCCCTGAGCATGGGGCCATATGGCTAACAGGACTGCACCCTTTTGCTGGCTCGTCACTAGGCTCCAGGCGCTACTTTCTGTAAGGACTGTTTGGGGGCCATGTGCAGAGCCACTGCAAAGATAAAGAACCGGAAGCGCCAGGTGGCTGTCACGTGCCGTCTGCCCACTGCGTTTGAGCAGCGTGGCGGGGCTGGGACCCCTCAGGCAGAAGGAAGATGTGTTGCTGCAGGGTCAGAGCACAATTCAAAGGGAACAGGAGTCCGAGACAGAGAAACTGTCTTTGTCCATCTCTGACCAACGTGCAGCAGACATTGCTGAAGGTGAATTTTCAACAACACTGAAAATGAATTTGAGATAAGAAAACCATTGTGCAAGATACAGTCCTGCTGGAAAGAAAAAGCATCATTTAACACATTTCCCCCACGTTGTGGGGTTCCAGATTGTAAGATCACTTTTCTGTATTGGAGTTCACTCAAATCATCTTGGGTACATTGTGCTCACAGATCTGAGTCTAAAATTATCCTTTTGTATTTGGGAACTTAGCACTAGTGTACGGAGTGGGGGTAGGAGTTGAAAGTTCTTCGTGTGTTTACTGCTCTCAGGTGAAAAGTTATCACACATCATCTGTTATCTCTATTGTGTCAAAGAGCTGAAGTGAGTGAAAGACCTGGAGACTCTATGCAAGCATAACACTGCTCAGGGACCACTCTGGACAGCACGTCCTTCTCCCATATTTACTGACAGACTGGTTGGCTTCATTTCTCAACAGACAACCAGACCTGCTCGGAGATTTTGGTTGGTGGATATGACATATAGCATCCTGTCCAGTTGCCAAAAAACCACTCACACCAAAAGTCTGCAGGGACACTGTCAAGTAACCTTTTATGAAGCCAATGTGACGGAGGGTTTCTTTTCTGTAGGTTGTTCTTTTAATTGCAGGATCCTTCCGGTGGACTTCACAGTGGTATCTGTGTAAATCCAGGGCATAGCACTGGAAGTACACTCGGTTGATACAAATATATCTCCCTAATGGCTTTACTTTGGAGGCACTGTAGA
>PVIR01029242.1:0-21306 GCA_004026965.1 Petromus typicus | reverse complement strand
ATAATAAATAATTTTGTATATTATATACTTTCATTTAAGTCTTTCTTGATTTTATGAAAAATAATTTCTGAAAGAGCTGTAACTTTGAAAACAAACAAAACATACAAAATGGGAATTTCTTTGTATAATTTGGCATGCTGCTACCAAGAAATTTGGATAAGGGCAGAAACTAGACCCATGTCTCTCTCTATGCACTAAACTAAAATCAAAATGGTCAAAGATCTAAACATTAAAACAGAGACACTAAGTCTATGGGAAGACAGGATAGTCAGAACTCTTGACTACCTTGGAGTAGGCAAAGACTTCAAGAACAAAACCCAGGCTACCAGGAAGCAGCAATTGGGATCACATCCCATTAACAAGTTTTGCACTGGAGAGGAAATCACCCGCAGAGTGAAGAGACAACCCAAAGAGAGAAAAATTCTATCTAGTACTCTTTCAGATAAAGGACCAGTATATAGGACATACAAAGAACTGAAAAAAAATCAGAGGTTCCAAACTTAAAGACCTAGTCCAAAAACGGACATCTGAAATGAGCAGACATTTCTTAGGTGAAGAACTACAAATGGCAAACAAATATATGAAAAAATGGCCAACAGCAATGGCCATCTGAGAAATACAAGTTAAAACAATGCTGAGATTTCATATCCCACTCATAAACATTGGCTATTATCAAGTAACCAGCCAATAAATGCTGGTGAGGCTAGAGAGAAAGGAGGCTTGCTCCACTGTTGGTGAGATTGTAGACAGGTACAACCACTGTGGAATTCAGTATGGAGACTCCTCAAAAAATTAGGAAGAGAGGTTCCATTTGACCCTGCTACCCCATCAATAATATTTTTGAAAAATAATTTAAAGTATCATATCACAATGATATATACACACCCACGTCTATAGCAACATAGTTTGTAATAACTAAATCTGGGAAACAGCCCAAATGCCCATCAACCAATGAATGGGTTAAAAAAGATTTTTTTTTAATACAATGGAGTACTACTTAGTCTTAAAAAAAGAGCAACATGAGACATTTATAGCTAAGTAAAGTACCTTGAGACCATAAACTTAAATGAAATGAGTCATATGGATTTGTAAATATCCCACATAGTCCCTATGGTCTGAGAAGCAACAAGGGTAAATGAGCACAAAATGTTTAGTAGATAATAGGAAATAAGAAAAAAATGTTCAAAAGGAAAGGGAAACTAGGAAGAGGGAAGGAAAGGAAAAGAAAAAATGAGGAAAGAAGGGAAAAAATGGAAACAGTTTTTTTTTTTCTTGTGTAACTCTTTTAATTTCTTTTTTTTTTTTCTTTAACTGAAATTTTTGTTGGTACATTACATATACACATCATGATGGTACTCCACAATGGGGATTTGTACCAGTATAAGACACAACTTTTTTCTCATTTTTTCCCATAGCCCTACCCACCCTACCACCCCCCCATATACATAATATTTGTTTCCTTTCTTTTTTGTTATCTCATTATTTTCCCCTTCACTCTATTTCACTTTGAGTATTTTCTATTTCACAATATATAGCACACAATTCTAGAATTAATTTATATCTTTATTTTCACATACCAGAGAAAAGATGCAATATTTACCTATCTGTGACCTATTTATTTCACTTATGAGGATATCCTCAAGGTATGTTCGTTTAAGTATAAATGATTCAAACTTATCATTTTTTATGGCAGAGTAATACTCCATCCGGTAGAAGAACCACACATTTGACAAAATACAACACCCATTTATGTTCAAAACCCTATAGAAGATTGGAATAGATGGTCTTTATCTCAAACTAATAAAAGCTATCTATGAGAAACCATCAGCCAGAATCATAATAAATGGTCAAAAATTGAAACCTTTCACACTAAGATCAGGAATAAGACAAGGATGCCCTCTCTCACCACTTATGTTCAATATAGTTTTTGAAATATTAGCCATAACAATTAGGCAAGAGAAAGAAATAAAGGGAATAAAGATAGGAAAAGAAGAAATTAAATTGTCATTATTTGCTGATGACATGATACTCTATCTAGAAGACCCTAAACACTCAATTAAAAACCGGTTGGACCTAATCACCAAGTTTAGTCTTGTAGTTGGATACAAGGTCAATGTTCAAATATCAATAGTCTTTGCATACACAAAAAATGGAAACGGTTTTTTAAATAAGATGAGTAGAAAGGTTGAAGTGAGGAGAAAAGTTCGATAAAAGAGGAATCGAGATATACCTTGTACAATGACAAATTTCCTTTGATGAATGTGATGGTTATGTATATTTCAATTGTGCCAATAAAATGAATATAACTAAAAATCATAATAAAGATTTTCCTTGTGATATGTATGTATGTATGTATGTATATATGTATGTATGTATGTTTATGTATGTGTATGTATGTGTGTATGTATGTATGTGTGTGTATGTATGTATGTATGTATGTGTACCAGGGATTGAACTTGGGACCTTGCACATTCCAGGCATGTGTGGCAGCCCCAAGTACAGCCTTAGCTCTTTAAATTTCCATATAATTAAATTTCTTATAAACTTAAAACACAGGCTTGTAAATGTTTTATTCGTTATATAGTACTACTAGGAATTTCAGTTTGTTAAAATGTATCACCCAATGCAAGCTCATGCAAAATTATATGTCAAGGAATTGATGGTAGAGAAATAATTTGTACTTCTAAGAAATGTCTGTTGATTCCAGTTTCTCACTTTTTGACTGGATGTTTATTTTGAGGGACTAATTTTTTCAGATTCTTTATATATTGAGGATATTAATAATTTTTCTGATAATAGGTAACTTACTTTTTTCCTATTTTGTAGATTGTCTCTTCACTCTTGGTTGTTTCCTTTGATGTGCAGAAACTAATATGATTTGGTTCCACTCGTTGATTCTTGATATTGTTTTTTTTGTCCAACTGGGGATTTGTTCAAAAAGTCTTTGCTTTGCCTATATCTTCAAGAGTTGTACTATTTTATTTTCAAGCACATTCAGTCTTAACGTGTAGATCTTTCATCCATTTTGATTTTAGTTTAGTAAACAAGGACTAAGGATATCATCTTTCCTTCACCGTGTGGGTAGCCAGTTTTTCCAAGACTGTTTGTGAAAGAGTCTATCTCTCCTCCAAGGTATGATTTTTGCTTCTGTGTCAAACATCAAAGAAGAGAATGTGCCTTGAGTTGTCTGTGCGTGCTCTACTTTGTTTGATGGGCCCGCGTGTCTATTTTTGTGCCAGTACCAGGCTGTACTTACAATTATATCTTTGTAATATAACGTGAAGTCTGAGATTATGATGCCACCTTCTTTGCTTTTATGACGCAGAATTGCTTTTTTTCACTCTAGTATCTTCTGGTTTCATATGAATTTTAAGATTATTTTCTCTAGTTTTGTGATAAATGCTATCGGTAGTTTGATTGTCTATCAGTTTTAAAACTATGGCCACTTTGACATCATTGCTCCTGCCTCTCCAAGAGCAGGAGATATTTTTCCATTTTGCAATGTCCTCTTTAAATTCCTTTTTCAGAGTGGGTTTTGTATTTTGCTTGCAGAGGTCTTTAATTTCTTTAGTTAGATCAATTTCTAAATATTTAATTTTTCTTGATGATTTGTGAAAAAAATTGTCTTCCTAATTCCTTTCTGGATGAGTTCATTATCAGTATAAAGGAACACTATTTTTTTAATGTGTGTTGGTTTTGTATCCTGCTGTACTACTGAGTTTTGTTATCAAACATTACACACTGCAAACATGTATTATTGAAATTAAATAAAATAAAAATTTAAACTAAAAATGAAAAAGTTAAAATCGTTGAAATTATTGCTCTTATACAATGGGTCCATCAGATAAAATATTATTTATACCATTGTAAAACATAAAAAATAGATAATTTAAAAATATCACACACATTTTATAGACATTAAATTATAATATTAAATTAAGTTATTAAAGTATAATAATTCATAATAAATACTATGTAATACCATCACTTTCCATGAAAAAGTTATATATATATTTTGTACCTATTAATTTAAGTATACTAGATCTACAGAAACACAATAAAATGCAAATTAATATATATTACTATATAAGACAAAAACCTAGAAAACATTTCCCCAAATTGTTAATAGTATCTACTTCTGTATTATAGCATACTGATTTTTCTCCTTCATTAGTGTTAATGAATGCTAATTTAAGATACAGGAAAACAGAAGTAAGAGCTCTCTGATCATAATCAAGTCTAGGGATTAGGTCAAAGGACCTGTGGATCAAAAGAAACAGATGTCTTGAGGCGCGACTAACCCGGATGATTCCGACACTAACCATGTCTAGCAGTCTCAGAGTCTCCACATTCTCTCCAGTCTTTCCTCATTAGTTCCTTCTAAAGAGGTTAAATACCAGACTCCTCACCCCAGAAGCCAAAGCATTTGATGATGGGTTAGATCTGCCAAGCAATCACTGCTGTCCATCAGGAAAACTAAATATCCCCATGAATGTTCGTAGGGGAGGAAATTTCAGCATGTACGGTAACTGTGTGTGATGTTTTGTTGCCACAAAACCCTCCATTCACTGGTATTTCTTGTCAAGTTTCACTGACAGATACATCATGGACAGATGGTTTCTTTCACTAGCTCAGGAGTCATTTGAAAATGTTCTGATTCTCTGACCAAGGCAAGTATCATACCTCATTTATGAAGATTTTATTCCTGCTGCAAACATTCAAATAAAGAATAATCAAATATTACACACAGCCATTTCTATTTACTTGCATTCAAAAGAGGCAGAAAATAAAAAACTCATTCACCAAGGCAATGCTTGGAAATTGAATCATACTATTTCTTCAGATACCATGGGAAAGATTTATTAAAACAACTAGTGGGAGGTAACATACACAATTCCACAGAGATTCATGCTTGCCATTCCTTTTACTTTCAAAATAAAAGTGTAGGTTTTGGATATACTATTTTTCTATTAATTTATTTCATCAAGTCTTTTCAGTCCCCAAATCTTTAAGCATTAGAACCTTTTTTTCCTTAGTCATAATCTGTGAGTCATGAGATGTGTGGACTCTCACTATGAATTTAAAACTGGGAAGAATTTTCCTAGACAAAAAAATGTTCACTCATATGTTAAATAACTTAAGTTTTTTAGAGCATTCAGATTTTGAAACAAAAAAAGTTTACATGTAAGAATAATACTAATGGGACTTTTTAATGATAACGACAAAGCACTCATGTTGGATTTCCAGTTCCTCCCAATGCTCCGTCGCGCCCTCTCATCCTTTTATTCTTGTTCTTTCAGACTTGACTGTAACTATTTCACAGTTTGGGGCAGAGCTTTCATGTCTGGATCTGGGAAAGCTGAATTTCATACCACATAATTTGGGTTTGTAACATATAGTGCCCATGAAGTGTAAATCTCAGAGGCCATGGAGAGGCAATTGTCATCCTTGGTGAATAGCACTAAAACTCAGATAATATTAAATCCAACAATTACAGACACAGGACTAATGAGAGAAAGAAATAGCCCTCCTAGCTGTGGCTTTGAAAGAAGTAAGCAAAAGCAACCTATGTAAATTTGTGAACTAAGTATACATAAATCAATTTAAAACTGATTCTAGAGTTTAAATACTCAAAAAGAGAGATTGCGAAGTACTTATAGAGTGAAAATTCTCCAAGTGGAAATGTAATGAGAGATAGAAAGGCCAGCATTGTTGAATGAAGTCGTCTTTCTTAAACAGTCCTTCTTAACAGTCTTTCTTAAATCCTATTTTCCCTGCTTGATGTAGCATTTTCTCTTTCATCATCAACATTTGAGTTAACTAATCTTCTATCTTTTGTTTAAATCCTGAGTGTCTCAATTCACTTGAATATTTTAATTTGGCTCTAAAAACTGAGCTCTATTTCATTATTTAGTCATTGATGTCACTTCTTGTAACTAATTCATTCTTATATCTTCAGTATATACAAGGAACTATCCTGGCATTCAAATATTTTCATTTCCTTATTGTAATTAAACTACTCATAAACTTAACCACCTCTGGTATCTATCTCAGAACTCCTTAAGTTTTTACACTATAGTTTCTGAACACTCCAGAGGCAAATCTTATAAATAGTGAAATACCTGTTTCCTTGCTTCTTACTGGGTATAGCTTTGCTGCGTGCTTCTCATTCCAATATGGTGTCATGTCTGTGTTTTTTTCTTTTGTGTTGTTCTCCTTCATTTACAATCTTCTCTGGTTTTCAATGGCTGGGCCTAGGACTAGCTGTATTCTTCCAAGATCATGGAATATGAAATAAGACCTTCCCCCAAGTCCTTTTCTCTCTCTCCCATACATTGATTCCTTCTTTTTCCTTTTCTTTTTTCAAATGATGTGCCAAAGAATCATTCTTGAGATGATACTTGAATCTTTCACCTTCTTCTTTATTACTTATCTCTACTTGGAATAAATCATACTTGGAATAAAAATAAGATTTAAAGAACATTAATTACTATATGGATCACAACAGCCAGAAATAATAATGAAATAATTTTATCCATTGTTAGATAATTTTAAAAACATGGTTTCAGTTTCTTTGATTGCCTCTGAATTTTAAAATAAACTCTTAGTTCACATTTGAACAATAAAATAGGAATTCCTTTAAAATATTATTGACAGCATGTAGGAAATTTCCCTAATTAAAATTTGTTATTGATGATGTCACATAAATTTTTACAATCTATGTCAAATTTGGGGAATTTTTTTTTAATTTAGGAATTTTTAAATCAAATTTCTTTTTTTAGTTTCTAGATTTTAGGACATGAGATATAATCTCTGACCTTTATGTCATGACTGTGTGAGCTGAGGCTGCGAGGTACAGGAACATTCTTTGTAGTCATTAATGCTGCCTAATGGCTTCCAAGAACATAGCTATACACCAAAATAAACATGAACCACACAAAATACACCTCAAACCAAAAGTAAGTCTATTTCCAATTGAACTTCATTTTACTAGATTCTCTAAAACTTCTCTGACCATTCTAGTACTGCCTTAGATGAAAGAATGTGTCTCAAGGTGGTTTCAAAGGAAAAAGACAGTGATTTTTATAATTTTGGTTAAAATACTTCTGTACATATCATAAAATCTGACCTGAATCAAATCAAATCTTTTATGTCAATTTCTATCAAATTAAAACAGCATGGTGTGTCTTCATCTACCTCATTCCCAAGAACTTGCACTGTGTGACTTCTTGCTCTTTCCCAAAGTCAAAATGAGAATCAAAAGTAAATGTTTTGAATCCATTTAGGATTTAAAGGTATCTACAATAGTGCAATTAGAATGTTTCCAAAAAGTAGCAAGAATCATGAGACAAATATATTCAAAGTGAGGAAAAATATTTTTAGAGGCATAAACAGAATCATGACTTTTATGCTAATTGTACTAAAATTTCAACAATCATTGAACTTTTTGATTATATCTCACTTATTAAATTTTGTGTACTTAGCATATATTCAGGATTAGATATAAAATAAACGATTCAAACAATTGACAGTAAAAAAGACCAAGGAGTCTTGTGATACCAGAGAGTAGCGGCAATGGCTGCACCAAGTGGTCCCAATAGGAGCATGGAAGTCAAGATGAGTGGGAGAAAGTGGTCAAAGTGGATCAGTGAGAAGCAGATGACCTAATACTACAATGGAGAGAGGGGTCTATTCTGTAGGTAGCTACATAGTTTAGTACTACTCCATAGTAACAATCTTCTGAATTAGTAGGAAGCATAACTATGCTTATTTGTAAATCACCATCTGGAGTTCTTTCTAAAACCACTATGCAGAAACCTGTTTTTACAAATTGTAAGATTTGATTTCTGCAGTGATAGAGGCCACTCCAGAGGTATCAAGGAATGACCTTCCACAGGAGGACAAAGAGAGTATTGTATTTAAATTTTAGGTTCCCCAGTGAGAGATTTTGAGCAGGAAATGAAAAGGAATATACATCAATGACGTTTTGTGAAGTGGGATTGGGAGAACAGAGATTAAGACTTGTTTGGGCGCCATAAGGTAAAAGAACTGCAGTGCTGCATATCTTAATAGATGGAGGTGGGATGAAGTAAAGATATGTTTGAATAGGAGCTGAACATTTTATTTCCCAGTATTTTGTCTAGGAGTGTCTTTGTTAAGAAAACTTCATTTTATATGCTAATTTCCAGCTGCTGCATGACCCTGGGAGAATCCAGCTCTACTGTTAACTTTATTTTATGCTGCCAACCCATGCTGAGTAATAGTGAAGTTACTCTCCTTTTTCAGTCATTTGATTTTCAGTTTTTCAGTCAGGCAGATTTTAGAAGCAGATGAAGTGGCCACTTAGCATGAGATTTCCATTTTCAAATGAAAACCTGCACAGTGGCGGTGGTGGCACTCACTGGAAGGTACAGTGTGCCAAAGCATACCTGGAGGCCCAAGATTGATATTTTTTTAAGTTCTTTGACAATATGAACTATGACCAGACTGCTGTTAACTCTTATATTTTGTCTTCTCTGAACCAGGAATTTTACTTTTAAAATCTACTGCAGGAAATCTGTGTCCACAAATATACATAAGGTTTTAAACAAAGATGTTCATTATTACATTGTTTATGCTACATAAATGTCAGTTAAGTTGCTCCAGGATATTTTTGAGTTCCAAGAAGATTAATTTAATTCCTTTTTTGGGGCTCACATTTCATTCACAATGAACATAATTGGTTCATGTTGTCAAATTTCTCATTTTACAAAAATTTTAACTAAGTTCCTTTGTGGATCTAAATTTCTTCATTCAAATGAATTTCAATTTTAGGTACAATGGGATACCAAGTCTCTCCTCTATTTCATAACAAACCAAATCTCATGTTCCTTGATTATCATGCATTTTAAAATACATTTATGTGTGAATAATAATCTTTTTGGAGCTTCAGCCACTCAATTTCTTAACCTTGTTCAAATTATTTGAGAAAGACTGTTTTTGTCCTCATTGACTTTATGACTGTCAATATTATGGATTCTACTTGAACATCTTTTAGTTCAGCCTTCTAGATTCTAGACTAGAATTTATAATGTAAATCATAAACATCCTCAAAATATCTACAGATGGAATGCTAGAGATTCATTGACATTTTAACAAGAAAAATGTTTTTTAATCTTTATATAATTCTCTTCAAAACTATTAGTGGTACTTACAATTGTATCACTAATAGAACTTCCTGTTCATTTTCTTACATCAAAAATCTTGTAAAGTCTTGAAATATTTTTACCTCATAATTTATTGAAATTATAGTTTAGATTACTACATCTATTAGTGCCTTTTATTTACAATATAATTTAATAACCTATCCACCTCAATGTAGTGTTTTCTTATAATCATATGTACTTTATTTTATTCACCTAAAGCAATATTGAGAGAAGCATACACAGGTAATAATCCTTTGCTTGACACATCAAGCAGACCATGACCCTAATAGGTAGAAGGAATATTTAGGTATAAGTTTATTCATAACAACGAACTTCTCCAATATCACTCAGTATGTGATTGGTCAGAGAACTGACAGGTAATAAGACTTGTACAAATAGTCTGACATTATACTCATTATATTCTGTGAATAACTGATTCTCTGATTACATGAAATGTAGACACTGGAATTTCCCCTGGTAAGAAGTGATATAATCTCTCTGTGCACTCAAGTTAAGATGTAGCTGCATAAAAGTTCTTAACTCAGACTTCAGTCAGCAGCCAATGGGAAGTAACCTATCACACTCCATAAGTAAAATGTGTGCTCAGTTTCTCTCCAATAACAATGTATTTCACGATTGGCTGAGAAGAGTAAGAAACTATCTCTTTTCTCAAGTTAGCTGACCACAAGATAAAAGTGCTTTGTAGTTTTATGATATAGCATAAAATATAAATATTGTTAAGACATATGCCTAGATTTCCCTGAAGCCTTATGATGTGATAGGTGCGTTTTTTTTTTTTTTTTTTCAGATTGGTTTTTGTTAGATATAAAGTGGGTGACTGATCCATGGCACAATGCTAAGATTACTGAGGCTAGAATTAAAGATGAATGATTACCAAATCATTCCATTGCTTAGTTTGGTACTCATCCTAGTGTTGGCTGCCTAGAGAGGATATAAAAAGGGCAGAAAGATGCTGTGTTAAGTCCCTTGCTTGCTTGCTCTCCTCTGCCTCCATGCCATGGACTGTTTCTCCTCTGTGAAGCCCCTCTGCCTTGCCACTCTGCCTCAGAGCCCACTGACTGTAGTCCAAAACCTCTACAAATATGAGCTAAATAAATATTTCTTCCCTTGAATTGTGAGTGTCAAGTATTTTATTTAAGCAATGAGAAAAATAACTGGGATAGATATGATGAAAAAATATTTTTTTCAAAAATACTGTTTATTGGATATTAGTCATTATAGTTATACTAAGGGCTGCTGGTATAGCTCAGTGGTGAAGTGATTACTTAACACACACAAGGGCCTGGGTTCAATCCCAAACACTTAAATATAAAAAAATTAAAAATTAATTATAATGCGACCTATGAAGTAAAGATATGTTTGAATAGGAGCTGAACATTTTTTTTCCCAGAAAGACTGATTATTTACCTCAGCTTCAAGATACATTCAAATTTGTAAAGTTCTCCCAAACATATGTATTAAATGATATGATTTAGAGAGTTATTTAACCTCATTCCTCAGTATGTCCACATGTAAATTTTGAATAATAACAATGCTAAACTCACAGAGTTTTGTTTGTGGATCAATGAATTAGTATAGGAACAAGATATAGAACAGTGCCTGGCATATATGAGAAAGAGTTAACATTTTAATTATTCTTAAAACTGCTACTATAACATTTCTGGTATTCTGACCTTTCTAAGAACCTGTAATTCCAACATGATCCATTTTTGCTTAGGCTGGGGATTTAACTCAGTGGTTCTGGCACCTGTCCCATAAGTACAAGGTCCTGAGTTCAATCCCTGATATCAAAAAAGGAGCTTGTAGTTCCAACAAAAGACATTCATATTTTGACTTCTTTCCTGGTGTGTTGGAGATATTACAGTTCTCAAAACACAGGCTTATTCTCACCCACATTGAACATAGTTATTCATTAAATACTACACTTAACTATAGAATGAAATTTAACTTAAAACAAGAATGTTCTATATTTTTTGTTAAACACTATGGAGATCCTGGTACATACTACAAAAAACCATGAAAGTAGATACTAAGCATTTTAGCTAATTCCAAGATTATTGCCTGTTGCTCCAAGTTCTGGAATATATGGTGGAGATTTAACTTTTTTTTATTGGTGCTCTAGCTTCCTGAACTGAAATACCTTGGTCTTGATTAAATCTAGACATTAGTTGGAATAGAAAGTGTATAAAGCTCTCAATGATAATTCAAACTTTCAAAAGAGGTATTTTACCCCTTGACTAATGTAGAATTGTGATAATTATTTTTAGAGATTTTTGACTTAGTAAGCAAAAGCATGCTTGAAAAGAAGATGTAAATATTCTCATGTGACCCAGATGGGAAGTGGCATTTCGTGTGTTTTCTTCTTCACTATGAGATATAATTGTTTAATACCTTTACATTTTAAATATTACTGATAATGGATTTCATTTATTAAATGTTTTATGAGCAAGTAAAGAATGAGTAATTTATATAGAATCAATTTCAGTCTTAAAAGCTGAAATACCAAAGAGCTTAAAATGGATGTTGCTTTCAGTATATTATATTTTTACTATATCATACAATATGTTTGTATTATGCTCAGAAAAAAATTTTGACTACAAAACTGCATACACAATTCATGTGAACACTACATTTCTGTGTATAAACAGGTCAGAAAATAGTTATGAAGCAGTAAACATGAGCTACATGGTCAGGATGCAGAAATTAAAAACTCTCATGCAAAAGCTAGCATCCACAATCCTGTTTTAGAAAGCATAGATTCATAGTGGGTCAGTTGAATGGAAGGTGATCTATTTACTGCTGTGGCTACTTTACATACATGTTGAACATAGGTTTAGGAACATAGCCTAAACCTAAACATAGCCTAAACATAGTATTGCCATCGCTTATTTCATAAGGCAATTTCTGTTGACATTATTTTTCAGAAGCCAGGACTCTTCCTTTAAATGTACATCTTTTTCCTTCCTTCCTCTTTTTTTCCTGTTTCCTATAGAGGATTAGAACTTTATTCTTTAAATGTACTGCCATGTCCTGAAATTATAATTCTGAGGTCTCTCAACCTGCCACTTCCAATAACGATGTGGGGGGAAAAGTGCTATGTGAGCCAGTTGGCTCTATTTCGTATCCTTAGGAAAAACTACATCTGCTTTTTGGATTAAACTGTACTTATAAAACCATGCCTATTTAGTTGACAGGGAGAAAAAAGTATAATTTACATGTTTTAGTTATTCTTGTTTTAGTAGACTTCAGAGCTTTCATTCACCCTAGGTTTACCCCTGGAAAAAATACTGAGAATTTCAATTTGATGGTTCTTGGCCAGCTGTTTTCTTTTACACAGGCAGCATGATATTTGTCAGAGTTATGACCACTTGTGCCAGTCCCCGTTAGAGACTAAATACTGTTTGCCCCACATGCTTGTCCTTCTCATGTGAAATTAGCTTTACTAAACACTCGTTGAAACCATAAGTTCACACAGAAAGGATTTTTAACAACCTGTTCTTCACTTTGTTCAGTGCCAGTGCAGTGACAAATTGTGAAGGACTTTACCACATGGTCTACAGCTTTGCAAACTGTCCAGTTCATAATGGAGCAAGGAGAATAAATGGCAAAGTGTGCAGGAAATTTGCACAATAGTTATGGAAGAATATTAAGGGGAACCATGACTTAAAAGTCATTCAGATTGTCACCATAAAATGAGTTAAAATGTAGAGACAAAACTAACTGCTGGAGTACTCAGGTAAGCTTTCCTGTAGAAGGTACGAACCATATCTGGGCAAAGAAGTATTTAAAAATGGCGTGCACAATTGAGCTTTCTGAAATTTGCAAGTAATTTACTGTTACAAAGGCATAACCAATTTTGTGATACAAGTTTTTTATTACTTCTAATATGATGAATCAATAAAGAATTTTATTTAATTATCAGATATTTAATTCTTTTAAAACAATGTTCCTTTGGGAAAGATTGGTATGTGACCCAAAATAAAATCAAAATAATAGCTTTACTTCTCATAAAACTGTACTCAGCCCTATCCATCTCAAGGTTTGGAAGATATAAACAATAGTAATTTCTACCTTTATTTTCTTCAAAGTGTGAATTTCACAGTCAAATCAGTAGGAGAAAGAACTTGAGTGTATACTGTACTAAAACACTTATCTTTAACTCCATAAGTCTTTTATGTAAAGCAAAAAGATATTTGAGACTCTAACAAAACTTCAGTGCTAAAAATCACCACTCAGGGTAACTGTTTGCCCACACCTTCCAAAAGCTGTTTTTGTACTCATTTCATCTGATTTCTACTTATATCAAAAACACAGCAATCCTAAGAGACTAGAAGTGAAGGCAAAATATATTTTTAATATGAAAAGTCTGTTATTTATTTTGAATCATTATTCTAAGGTTTTTAAAGGATTTAGAATTTTATTAAGTGGACCTAATAGATTAAATATCCATTAATTTTAGAGAAATGGATATTAGATTAATACAAATTTTTAAACTTCAGATAAATATAGCTTGATTTTTGTTGTTGTTGTTGTTGTTGTTAAGGTGAAGTTAAATATTGCCACATTAAAAGTCTCTTAAGTTTTTATGATTTCATCAACGATGTTATGTAGCCAACCTCAATGGAAAAATAAAACAATAATTAGTAAATGTTCAACATCCTAAGATAGAATTCTGTCTTTAGAAAGTTTCCAGTCATGATGTTACTGAGCTAATGTTCTTACTTTTTTCTTAATAAACACTTGATAGCACCATCTTATATGGAAGAACTTTGTAACATTACTAAAAATAGATGGCAAAGTGAAAGAATTGATCGGGAGATATGCCAACAAATAGCACGATAAGTGTGTTCATTAACAGATGGCTCTTAAAAATCTAAGTTTTACTCCATCTGTAAACTCTAGGATGGAATTTAAGAAAAGACTCTTATCTATATCTTAATAATATAACCATTTTTGAGAAACATAGTCTATTAGCAGCTTGTGATTTATATCTAGAAATTAAGAAAAATACTTTACTTCTTAAAATACAGCTGGTCAAAATTTTGAACAATTTGAGCTGAGAAAGTGTCCTTTTTATAATGTAGCTCTATAAATGAGATGTTGAAGTCTACTGTTATAAATATACTTAGGAATTAATTTTTACTGATATACATAAGAATTTAGCATTATATAGATGTCCTTTAAAATTATCTTGTCTTGCATTAGAAGAACATGATTTTCATAGTACCTTGACTGGGTATGTAGCAGTAGGTTTTAGATGTTGTTCATCTCATGATTTTTATCTTTAAACAATTATGATAGGTTTATGACTAGAAATTTCACTACAAAGCATAAGACATAGAATTAGTGCCAAATCTTAAAACTTTTAAAATTTGTATTCCTATTATCTCATTTACCAGTCAGTTTATTCATTACACACCATATACACAAATATGATTGTAGTTTTCCTTCTACTCACAGTCCATGGCTACTTGAAAGATAACCAAATAAATATGTAATTAATTAAAATATTATAGGTGTGGAGTGAAATGTGACATTTCTAAAATTAATAGTGGTTATTGTGATTGAGGTAGATACAACAAGATTAAATAATATAACAAGATATTATATAAGAGAACAAGAGGAGCAAATAGTCAAAATACCAAATTTAACAGAAGCATACAGGAAAATTCTAAATAAAGCTATCAGTAAGTTTTTCCGGGGAAATGGATGAAAATTTCCTGTCTACTGAGCATGTGAGTGATGCTTTCATCACTTTGGAGCTCCTTATTGTAAGGTCCCTTGGCAATCACATGCATCACAAGGAAGTAAAGATAATAGAAACAGTAAAGATACAAAAACCTCTTAAGCAGAGAAAGCTTTGGGAAAACTAACAAACAAGAATGAACTCACTTTCCAGACATATTGGCAACAATATATATTTTTGGGAGGCGGATTTTGGGTTAAAGACAACAAGTCATGTCTAAAACCTTGAGCCATGTAATCACCCAGGTTTTGTTTGTTATAGTATTTTGAATCCACTACGGGTAAAATTTTCCAAATAGGTTTCCAACAAAGGCAGTAATACTAGTGGTGATACAATTAGAATTGGCAATGATAACAGTGGAAGTAGTAATGATACAAATTCTTTGTTTTAAAGCTTGTTATTTACCTCACTACTTATATGAAAATTTTAGATATCTTTAGCTCTTAAAGAGAAAATGAAGCATAGAAGTAGTAAGCAGTGACTCCCGATGCACATCCAGTAAATGCTATGCAGTTTCAAAAGGCAAGTTGAGACTCAGTGCTCTGCCTAACAGACTGCGAAATAGGAATAGTTTCGCAAGTGTAACCTTCACGATGAGGGAGTCTCTGAAAGTTTTCTGATAAAGAAATTTTCCACACCGAATGCAAAACAAACTCTCTTAAATTTCTGTGTGCCATACAATGTGTACCTTAAATGCTCTGAATGCTGAAAGACAGCCCTGTTTATTTGGATATTTGAACTTTGAAATTATGTGGCACTTTATTTAATTGAAGAAAGTGGCTGTATCATGACAGCATCAGAGTTAGACTCGGTGAGACAGCAAACTGTCCTTCTGTGAATGATGCTTTTCTACCTTGCTTCCTACTCGCCTCCTGTGACCTGTGCAGGAATAATATTGCAAGTCTAAAGGGTCAAAGGTGAAAGAATTTCTGCTCCATGTATTATAAGTAGGCATGTTTGCCCTGGCAACACCTTACCATGGTGGCACCTTCCTGTACTTCTACTGTCATAGTTTTAAGCTCATATGAGAAGGGACTGATTTCTCATTCCAAATGGAAAAGTCTCCTCTCTGATTCCTTCTTTGATGGAATCACAGATCCTGGCAGGATTCTCAGTTCTTTCTTGCTCTACTTGTCCTCTCCTTTCTCCTCCTCCACCTCCAGATTGGAATGTTTCAGACTGAAGGAGATGAAAATACCAGATTTTACTTCTACAAAATATGCATAAAGCTTGAACTTTTACATTCTTGTTATTTTATATATGCCTAACTTAAGAAATATGTAGAAAGGAACAATACTTGGTAGTTGAACGTTATTAATACACCAAATTATCATGACTATCTTCTATCAGTATTCAACAATATTCTTTTTATAAATGATTTGCACAGTAATGCTCTCAAAACTTTTGAGTTTGAAATTATGAAAGTTTATTTTTTTCAAATATTCTGTGGTATTCATACTCTAAGAGGATATTTGTGTTATCTTAATGGTTTTGATATAATCTTCTATGGTTTAAGGTAATATGCAGCTTTGTAAGCTTGCACAGATGCAAATTAGCATGTCAGACCTTTAAATTCCATTTTTTCATTTAAAGACATGGAAGTTTTATAAATATTATCCTTGAAACCTATTTCAAAGTAAGATATATAGCCATAGATGATATATTTATATGATCTATCATTCAGCTTGAATTTTTCATCTCTAAGCAGTCATTTGCTTTATGATATGTAATATATAGTTAGACCTGGATACAAAGAGACATATACATACACATATTCATGTGTATTATATAGAAATAGCAATTAAGTATTCTATTATAATACAAAAATTTGACTTTATGTCGTTATTTTTGTTTTACTCTTGACATGGATTCCAGCAGAAGACAATATATCATACATAATGAGGAATTTTGTTGACTATGAAGCTCTTGTCTTATGACTAACATAGTTGACTCTGGAAGTCTGAGGTGAACATTGAGCTATCTCATTTAGTAGCTGTACAATGCTTTGAAGAGCTAAAACTAGCAAGGATAAAAATTAAATGGGCTATTAATTCTCATGCTTCAGGGCATTAAGTGCTTTCCAGATGACTTGGAGAAAAATATACCCACTAGTACAGTATTAGATGCATTAGCAAGATTTTATGGCTTTTTCTGCAATGCTTGCCAATGGTGATTTTAAACACAAAATAGTCAAGTAACCCTAAGTTTATTGTGCTCTGCCAATGCTAGTAGACCATTTTCAATTTGTAAAACAATAGAATTCAATTAGATATCACATTTCTGTAGTGTTCACAAACTGCTCAAACTTGTGCTCACTCATGAACTATTGCATAGCATTTTCAGTATCATTTTGTCTTGCTCTTTTGTAATGATTACAGAAAAAAATAATCAAGTTATTCCTTTTAGTTCCAAGCACTGATACATTTTAGAATGTCATTCAAAGAAGAGAAGAATTTGTTGTATGTGGAAACTTAAAGTTGTGACCTTTGCAGTACCGAATAGGGTTCAATGATATTTTATTCAGACAATTTAAAATCATAAAAATACAAATATATGACTTTCTCTTCTCAATTCCAGAAAGTAAAAGTTGTTTCCTTTTATATGACAAAAACAAATTAAAGAGCAAAATAAGAAATAATGGGAAATGGAAAAAAAGAGGAGATGAGATGGAGGGAAATGACACAAAGGGATGAAAACAGAATGCAGATGTGTTGTGTTGTGTATGTGTACCAATTCCTTATGAGGAATGTAAACCCATCTACACGGCAAAGGGAGGCATAGAGGCCGGAAAGTAAGATTTAACTGAAACCTGTGACCAAGCAAGAATGAAGAGATAGAAGAGAAATTTGGAAATTATCTGTTTACTTGTGTTTAGTCACTCAACAAATATTTCTGAATTCATTGAATTCTCTTAGGAATTAAATTCTGCTTTTTTTTTTTTTTTTTTTTTTTTTTTTTTTTTTTTTTTTTTTTTTTTTTTTTTGTACTGGGAGTTGAACACAGGGAACGCTGAGCTACACATTCTTTATCCTTTTGAAAACTTATTTTTATTTTCAGAAAAGTTCTGGCTGAGTTGTTGAAGTTGGCTTTGAAAGTACATTCCTCCTGCTTCAGTCTCCTGAGGAGGTAAAATTACAATCTGATGCGGATTTATTTTTTAACGTTTTAATTTTCATAGATTTACAGGCAGTTGTGAGAAATAATAGACATCCTGTGTAGCCTTCACTCAATTAGCCACAGTGGTAGCACCATAGATAATTGCACTATAATACTGCAACCAGGAAGTTGACATTGTTACAAACCCAGGAGCTTATTAAAATTCCACTTGTTTACTGCAGTCATTTGTGTACATGTGAGGGCGCCTCTGTGTGTGTGTGTGTGTGTGTGTGTGTGTGTGTGTGTATGTGTGTGTAGTTCTAAGCAATATTGTCACACATTTCATTTTGTATGATTGACACCACAGTCAAGATGCAAAGTGCTTCCACCTGGAAGATGACTTGGGATGTCTTTTCATAGTCACAGCCACCGTCTCCATCACTTGGTGACTTGTACCTCTTTTCCATTTCTATAATGCTGTCATTTCAAGAGTGTTGCATAAAAGCACCAAACAATATGTAGTCTTTTGAGATTGATTTTTTTCACTCATTATAACCACACAGAATGATCAAACTTATTTGCTATATCAACAGCTCAATACTTTTTAGGGATGAGTATTTCCACCTTGCTAAGTAGCATAACTACACCAGTTTGCTTATCCATTTTCTAATAAAAACCTTTTGACTAATTTCCAGTTTGGGATATTGCAAATAAAGCTTCCATGAACATTTTTGTACAAAGTTTTATGTGAACATAAATTTTCATTTTTTCTGGGATAAATGCCTGAGAATATAATTGCTAGGCCATGTGGAAGGGCAAGTTTAGTTTTGTAAGAAACTGCCAATGGTTGTATTATTTTACATTCCAGCCCAGTGTGTTAGCGATTCAGTGTTTCTGCATCTGACTATCATTTTGTGCTTTTTTTCTCTTTTTAAAATTTTGTTCTAAGCACTCTCATATGAGTGTTAACTTCTATTTCTCTAATGGCTAAACATGTTGTACATCTTTTTATGTGCCTGTATGTCATGTAGTTAGACTGTCTGGTAAAATATTTGTTCTTAGTCTTTATTCATTTTCGAATTTATATATTTAAAGAGTTCTTTATATATTTTAGCAACAAGTCCTTTACCAAAGAAGTGGCTTATAAATAGTTTCTGCCAGCCTGCAGCTTATCTTTACTTCTCTCTTCATATGTTGAGTGACTGCTTTTCTGTTTTTTTTTTTTTTTTTTCAGGTTTTTTGAGACAGGGTCTCACTTTGTAGTTCAGGCTGGCCCTGAGCTCAGCCTCAAACTCACATCACAGCAATCCTCCTGCCTCTGCCTCCCAAGTGCTGGGATTACAGGCGTGAGCCACCGTGCCCGACACTGTGGTACGTGGTACTGGTTGCTGCTGGGCATGAGTCTCCATGTCCAGTATGGTATGTAGCTACTGGGGGATCAACCCGGGTCCTGTGCTTGCAAGACAGGCTCCAGAACCACTGAGCTGAATCCCCTGCCCTCTGTGTTTGTTTGTTTTTTTGTTTCTAATTTGATATTTTTGTTTAGGACCAAATTTTCTTGTCAAGAGCGCTTTATCCTTAACTCCCAAATATTTCCTCCGGAACTTTTGTCTCTAAAAGTTGTACATGTTATGTTCCCTGCAAACCAGATTCCTTCAGAGCTCATTTTTCTGAAGTGGTTAAATTTAGGTTGACATCCTTCTTTGCTTATGGAAGAATTATAGAATTCTAGTAATTTTAGTGCCACTGTTTGAAAAGACTTTCCCTTTTCCACTGCTTTTCTAATTTATCAGAAAGCAGTTATTTTGCCTTTTTTATGTTCTCCTTTCTGTTCCATTGCTTTACTTGTCTGAAGTTGCCCCAATAAACACTGTGATAATTTTTGTGGCTATAAAATAGTTCTTAATATCAGGCTCTTTATGTCCTCTTTATTTTTCAGTATCGAGATTTTTCACTTGAATAGATAGTGACTTTTCACATGTTATCTTCTCATTATTACTCGTAGAAGCTGGTGTTGATTTCCTGTCAACCTTCTCTGCAGTTTGCTTCAGAACCCGAGAAAGAACTTACACTATTGCGTGGCGGCGCCCTCTTGCTCAGCAGCCTGAACAGCAGGAGCTGCCGACAGGGAGCTGAAGTGGGGACCGGGTTCGGGGGCACCTGGCTGCCTTTAATCAGCCCATAAGCTCAGACTGAAGAGCAATGCCCTCAGAGTGGGGCAGTCTGCTAATCTTGAAATACTTTAGAGTCACAGCTTTCTCAGCAGCACCCTGATGTTCTTTTCCGCCTTACAAGGACCTAGGTGGAGTTGAGCCCAGGCATGACCTCCATGAGTGTTCACAAGAGACGGTGAGACCATCGCGCAGAACTTCCGGAGCCAGCACTTCCCCCACCCCGCTCAGGCCCTCTGAGCGCCCCCTGCCGCACAGGACTGCCAGGTCCCAGTAGCACAGAGGAGAATTGACTTTTCTATTCCAGAGCATTTTGTTTGTCAGAGCACTTAACATACCTATGGGAGAGACTGGTTGTCAGCCCTGAGTTCAGCAACTGTTAGGAGACAAGGCTGCTAGCAAGCTGCCTGCTGTGGTTGGTGAAGGTACTTGACGGGAAGAAAGCAACCAGTACGGGGCAGCTGCAGTGCAGCAACCAACTTCTGCCGGTCGAAGGAGGACAGGACATTGACCTGAAAGGGTTTGCAGAGGTAGCCCTTAGCACGAAAGACCAACAGAAGCTTTCCTAGGCCTGCTTTCAGATTTACAAGGTAGACACAACCTCCTGTTTGTCATCTGACAAAAATGTTGTCACCTAAGGGGCTCTTGCTGCAAAAAAATTGGGAATAACTAATGATGTTGAGCATTTCTTCATATGCTTCTTAGTTGCTCTTACTTCTTCCTCTGAAAAATATCTGTTCATTTCAGATGCCCATTTTTGAATTGGATCATTAAATTTGTGTGGGCTGATTTTTTTGAGCTCTTTATATATTCTAGATAGTAGCCCTTTATCTGAGGAACAACTGGTAAAGATTTTTTTCCCACATTGTTGGTTGCCTGTTTGCACTATTGGTGGTTTCCTTTGCTGTGCAGAAGCTTTTTAAAAGAATGAGGTCCCATTTGTTGATTTCCTCAGCCATTTCCTGTGCTATAGAAGTTTTGTTCATGAAGTCTTTCCCTAAGCCAATGTCTTCAAGAGTTTTACCTAACCTGTTTTGCAGTAGGTTTAGAGTGTCTGTTTTAATATTTAGGTCTCTTATCCACTTTG
>PVIR01029241.1:0-21269 GCA_004026965.1 Petromus typicus | reverse complement strand
CATCTGCAGAGAATCCGGTAAACCATCTGGAACTCTACAAGAAATGTTCTAGCATGATAGCAGCTGCAAAGGAGAATTTAATAAGATTTTTACAGTTCTGTAAGATGGAGACAATCTTACTCCACCAGATAATGCCACATTGGAAGAACTCGATCTTTCTGGCTTGCACTGGTTTGATTTTAAAATCTGGAAGTAGAGCTATTAGAATTTCAAGTATGCTCCATCTGGAAAAATAAATTCTATGACCTGTGTGTAACACTTGGGAAGATAAGACAGTGTGAAGGGATGATAAAGGACAGCACAGTTGGTAGTTCTGAAAATGAAATCCTTACAGGGTAGAATTCTTTGCCAAAGAATTTTACATCAGTGAAAGCACCCTGTATTGCTTTTTACAAAATTTTGGATCATCTTATGCTTGTGAGCAGCTGCTTTCAGCTTTGAATTATATCAAATTTGATACAAGAAACAGACTCACAGATGACCTGAGTGGTGCATGTGTTTGCTCTCAAACTAATGAAGTCTAAGTCACGATTGACAAACTATCAGAATCTACACACCAGCAAAGGTCACATTAATTGTGCAAAAGCATACCAAATGCGAACTTTCACCTTTTAATAAAATGTTGTTTGCATCACTGAAAGCTCTATTATGTTAATTTATGAGTTGTTTTTTCTGTCCTAGAACCTCAGGTTCTAGTATTCAGGTTTAATTATAGTGTTGGCACTTGGCAGTAAATGACTTTGGGTTGCAGTTTAGGCACTTGGTCTCTAAAAGGTTTGCTATCACCACCCTAGATCTGGCCGGCCCCAAAAGGCCTCACCTATGACTGCATGAGGCCTTTGAGGGGACATCTAGATATAAGCCATAACAAGGCCTACAGCACTGCGTACAAAATACCATAGACTAAAACTTCTGAGACCAGGAGCTACAATAAAACTTTTCTGCCTTTATCTTGTAACAGTGATGGAAAGATGACTAGTAGGTAATTTTCACACGCTCCATGGGCTGTGCTATCAAGCACAGAATGATTAGCCTGCTTCCAAAGAGCTCAAGGTGTCTGAGCAGAGAGCTCTCAGCTCACCATAGAGTCTGTGCGAGCTGTCTCTATAGGCAGACAGTGCCTGTTGCCCTGTGGCTTTCCAGGATGACTCGAGGCTCTATGTGACAGAGTCCTACCAGGCAGCCGGCACACTGCCAGCCACTACACCGTATGAAATGCTTCTCAGACTTTACTCATCAACAGAATCGTCATTATTACTGTATTACTAAAACACAATCTGCAGGCCAGGTGTGGTGGCTCATGCCTATAATCTCAGCACTTGGGAGGCAGTCAGGAGGACTGCTGCAAGTTCAAGGCTAGCCTGAGCTACACAGCAAGTTCAGGGCCAATCTGAACTATAAGGTGAGAGCCTGTCTCAACAACAACAACCACAAAAACCCAAAACAAAACAAAAACCAACAGGAAAAAATTGTTTAACCCTTAATTTAGTTTCTATACAAATCTTTAAAAAAAGAATATAATATATATACATACATATCCAGGAATTTTAGGAATATAATTTTATGAAATAAAATTAGGAACACTAAAAAAATAAATATAGCAGAGGGTTAAAATATCATATGGTTCATGATAAATGACTACAGTGCATCAATACTTCCTTTTAAAAGAACAGCTATACTACAGATGAATTTTTTTTAACTACTGAAATAACCACAAGTCTTTTTTTCTTTCTTAGAAAAAATTAGGTTTCTTCTAATTTTTAATGTACTATATGAATAAAGAAATATGGATATACATAAATCTGTGGAACAAAAGGCAGCTGATAGTTTGATAAAAGACTCTCGAGGACCAGCTGGTCAGACACCTTCTACTGTGTTGTCCGGTACAACATCAGACTTTAACTGATGAAACCCAGTGTTCAGAGTAATCAGAAAAAAAGGAATTAGTTTCAAGTACTCCACAATCATTTCTTATATAACTTAGACTTGTACCACACATTAAGTACATTAAATATTTTAAATAATTAAAATTGTTTAAATTGAAGGATGTCACTGATCTATAAAACTTCAGTCTCAGCAGTAGTTCCACTCTTTCCCAGCAGGTGGCAGATGGGTTCCAATACTTTCATCTTCCTTCTCATAAACCAGTGCTAGAGCTCGTCATGTGCCAAAACTGTAGGGAGGAAAAATTTATTTAGTTCTTGAAATACTAAATATAAAATTGTCTTGAATGTTACTAAGGTAGGGATATATCGAAAGACAGGTATTGACCTTTTTGTTGGATAATTCAGTACCTGCATGCTTCGTTATACTGACAGGAGAATTGCTCTTTTACATTTTGTTGTCCATTACAGTGTCTCACAACTGCCTGTCTATTTACAATGTAGTTCCTATGAGTCTAAGACCACACCTCATCTATCTGTTACCTCTAGATCCAAGTATGCTCACAAATACTATTTTATGAAATAAAATCAGGAACATTAAAAATAATGCAAATACAGGATAGGATTAAGATAACACAGTTTAAGGTAAATAATTACAGGTGGATGCCTAAAGTAATACTGATAGATCTAGTAGATTTTTCAACATATACAAAGTGTCTGCCATTGTAATGAAAAAAGAACAGAAGACATATATAGTCCTTTAAGTTGGTAACACAGAGCGCTAAGACACAGACATAAGTACCACACAAATAAACTCGAAACTACCAAAGCAGGACCCTCTCTCATACATCGTTAATTGCCCCATTCTCACTGGTTTAGGAGCGCTGAGAACTTAAAATGAAAATTTCAGGCAGAAATTAATTAAAATACAATTTAAACCCGTCCTGTTTTCCCAGTTCAAGATGGCAGATGATTTTTTTTCTTGATTAAATTTCAATGGAAAAGTAATAAATATGAAGGGAGGAAAACTCAAGAGATGAGGGAAGTAGTTATGAGACACTATTCGGCAGAGTTTTAATGAGTTTCTGGAGATGATACATGAATAATGCCTTCCCAAGGTGCACAGCTGACTTTTCTGAGGCAGGCAGGAGCCAGAAGACACCGGCGCTTCAGGCAGGCAGGGAAGCACTGAACGGAAGTAATGTCGACGGGAAATCTATCCTTGTCAGCCCCCATTCTCACTCTTCCGTATCACACAAGAGAAACAGATCCTAGCATTTATTCCAGGATAAAAAACAGAGGGCTTTTTTAAAGAAACTGGGGATAGAAGGTAAGTAGAGAGGAAAAGGAGAGTCAGAAAGGGGGGGGGAGAGAAGGAGGAAGGAAAGGAAAGGAGAGAGAGATTTTTATATGGCTGCCCATGCTCCTAAGTACCCTCTTTGGGCTCTGAGGTTGTGTGTGGGATGGGATTCGATGTGTTTCAACCATACACCTCTTGAGAAGCCTACGAGCTGTATACCTAGAGCTACAATTAATCTGCTATTTAGGAAGAAGGCTACTGAGGAACAGACATATTTATATCAAAGCAGAGGAAACCCATGCTAGGTACCTGTTTTGGTCAATTTAGTCTTTCATTCTTAAATATATACAAGCAGCCAAGAATTTCCAGGTATTGATAGTAAAAGGAGAAAGAACCAAGATAAACACAGAAAACAGCTCACTCTGGGTAACACTGGGGAAAGGTTCGAGGCCAGCCTGGGCTTACATACATAATGAGTTGAACTAGATAGTGAGACCTTATCTCAAAAAACCAAAAACAGGTATTTTAAAGGGCAATGAATCTGTAAAACAAAAATAAAACTGAAATCAAAAGGAAGGCAGTAAAAAATCTGCTGGAAATTAAGACATAACTTTCTCTTCTTTCCCAACACTGATAGAAGGAAAAAATATATGAAAATATAATACATGTATGGGAGAATTAAGAAAAAATTCCATTTACCACAGTATTAAGAAATTGGCAATAAACTTACTCACAGAGGCAAAACACTTGTGCAGTTAAAACTACAAAATAATTGCTGAAAGAAGAGGATACAAATAAATACAAAGACATGAACTGAGTGTGGTGGCACAGGCCTGTAATCCTAGCACTCTGGGAGGCTGAGGCAGGAGGACTGCAAGTTTGAGCCCAGTCTTTGAAACTCCGTCACAAAATAACAAATAATAAAAGGACTAGCTATGTAGTTTAGAGCTCATGGAATGAAGGACTCACTATTGGTAAGATATCCATATTACTCACAGCAATCTACTGGTTCAATGTAACCCCTTACTCAAATCATCCAGATATTTTTTATTGAAATAGAATACAATTCATCCTAAAATTCATATAGAGTTTGAAGGAACCCTGAAAATAAATTTTTTTTTTGAGTCAGGGTCGGTCTTGCTTTGTAGTTCAGGCTGGTCCTGAACTCAGCCTCAACTCAGCAATCATCCAGTCTCTGCCTTCCAAGTGTTGGGATCACAGACATGAGCCCCCACACCCAGCATTGTATGTGGTCCTGGGGATCAAACTCCGGACCTTGTACTTGCCAGGTAGATGCTGGAACCACTGACCTAAATCCCTGGCTCCCTGAAAACAATTTTGAAAAAGAACAAAGCTAAAGGATTCACATTTTCTGACTTCCATAGAACAAAATTACAGTAACCAAAACTGTGTTCCTAACACAAAGGCAGATAGACCTTTAGAACAGAGCCCAAAACCCTGTGCATACATGGTCAGGTCTCAGTGAGGAAAGGACAATCTCTGCAGCAAATGGTGATGAGAAACTGAATGTCCACATGTAGAGAGAATGAAGTTTGATTCTCTGTATGCAGAACTAACTCAAATTAGGTTAAAGATGTAAATATAAGACCTAAAACTATAAAATTCCTATAGGAAAACATGCAAAGCACAAGCATTCCAAACAAAAACAGAGGAAACTACATCGACCCTAAATTCAGTGCGTCAAAGAACACAATCGATAGAGAGTGGAATGGCAACCTAGCAAAATGGGAGAATCTGATAAGGGGTTAATATTTAGAATATATAAAGAACATCTATACCTAAATAACAAAAATACCAAACAAGTAGGTTAAAAACAAGTAAAAGATTTTAATATACATTTTTTTGAAAGAGGATATGCATATGGTCAACCAGTATATGGTAAGATGTTCAATACCACTGATCATCAGAAAAAGGCAAGTGAAAACATAAGGCTGTCATTGCAGATCCATCAGGACAGCACTCATAAAACAAAAAAACCAGAGTAGAGCCAGGTGTGGTGCTTTGTGCTTGTAATCCCAGAGTTCTGGGAGGGCAAAGCAAGGGGATACAGGATTGGGCCCAGCCTGGGCAATTCAGGGACTGAACATGACCCTGTCTCAAAATAAGAAGGGATGGAGGTACAGGGTGCAGAGCAAAGGCCACGTACCTATTGAAATTCTGCATTATTTGCTAACTTCACTAAAAAAATGACCCTAATGTATTCTTATCTCATGCATGCAACATATCATTCAGATATTACTGCAAGGATAATGACCTACCAGTACTTTTCTTCTTGTTTTCAAGACGATCTAATAATTGTCGTATTTCTGTATCATATTCTACCCATTCTGGGATAATTCTGGCAGCAGCTTCTAGTTTGGGTTCTTTGGTTTTGGGATTATTGCACTAAAAAAATAAATTAATTTTGTTAGTGAAAAACCATGCTCCAGCAGGTACGAAGGTAATACTTGAGGTTTTTGCAGTATTGTTAGAACTAAAAATATATTTTATGAAAAGCAGAATGCTACTAAGTTCTTAAAGTTCTAAAACTTTAATAAATAAAAAAATCAAGTGAAAGGACAAATCACAACTTGTACAAATAATTGGTTAATACCAACAACTCAATCAAAAATTATAAAATTACTGAAAGGCAATTTGATGGTTCACAAAAACTGTGCCAAAAAAATCATGCACAATGTTTTGACAAAAAAGGTTTAACTCTATATTGATTCTATAAAAGAGCCTGAATACTGGGGTTTAAGGTGCACTGAAAGAAGCAGTGGGAGGTCAGCTCTTAAGATTCCAGTTCCACACACACGAGCAGTAATATGCACGTGTGTTATTTCTGTGGGGGTCTTTCTGAAAAAGAAATGAACACAATCTGCAGCACTTAGTCATTTTAAACTCTGTGGTCTCACTGCAGAGTCTGGAAAACAATGCTGAAAGGCAAATGCACTAGGACAGGCTGATGGGGATCCAACGCTGAATGTACTTGAAGGCCCTGCTGACAGGATCTGTGAGGCACTGGGTGTCAGCGGTAGGAAAGAAGCATCGAAGATGTCCTCTGTACCTTTGGCTTGAGCAGGGTAAAAATGTGAGCACCATTTACTGGGACAGAAAAGAGGGTGCGGGGAGAACACAACCTTCACCAGACACGCTGCTCCTCCCACTTCCACCAGGTTCCCTGGGCAAGTACGCTAGCAGAGGCAGCAGGGCACAGGAGGAGAAGGCTGAGGGCCAGCCTGGGCTCTTTCTAAAACTGACTTTTATGTTTTTATTCTATTTAAAAAAAATTTTATTGTGAAATAGGTACGTTGTATATACATATCATGATCACATTCCACATTGACAATTTGTACCAGTATATGACATGACTTGACTCTGATTTTTCCCTTTCCTCTATCCACTCTACAAACTCCCACCCGCTATATACATAAGCTTTGTTTCCCTTTTCTATCACCGTCACATTTTTTTTCTTGCTCCTCGTTACTCTATTTTTTTTTTTTTTTTCATTAGGGACTTGCTTTGCAGTTCAGACTGGTGCTGAACTCACTATGTAGCCCAAATTAGCCTTGAATTCACAGCAATCCTCCTGCCTCTGCCTCCCAGGCATGAGCTACCATGCCTTCCTAGTTTTATGTTTTGAGGGCATAGCCTAAGTTTCCTGGGCTGGCCTTGAACTTGTGATCCTGTTTCAGCCTCTCAAGGAGCTGGGATAGCAGGCATGCACTACTGAGCCCAGCTTCACCACGTTACGAAGGCAGGCTGTCTGCTATTTACAGACAGTACGGAGGGTACTGCAACTTCTTTCTATGTAACATTTTCTCAGTTTGCTTTTGTCTTACAGCTTTAGAGGAAAGCTGTTAATTATGAGCCATGAGTCTATAGTCACCAAATATTTCCACTGAGTTCCAGTGTCAATCTTTTCTCCTATGCAGCAATATATTTGTAAAGCAGATGAAAAATAGGATTTTTTCACATATTTTCTATAAAGATTATACAAACTATTTTTCTTTTTTTAGTTGTGTCACAAACTATTAAAATGCAGTTTTTTTGGTACTGCGGTGTATGTGTATGTGTGTTTGCTGATCTTACAATCGTTCTCAGTGGTAACTGGGCAATATGACCCTCAAGGGAGGTTCTTCCCCCGCACTCTGGAGATTTCAGTTGTAGTGATGGAGGAGTGGCGAGGTGTGACTGCCATCTAGTGGTCAGTGGTAAGGATTTCCCACACGGGCCGGAACAGTCCTCACAACAGAAGTACTCGGGTCCAAACAGCAAGGCTGAGAAAGCTGCTCTCCAATGCAGTAGACTAAGCATGGCAATGCAGTAGACTAAGCATGGCATTCATAAAGATTTCATTCCTACTTCAGTATTACTAGCCACACTCTCTTCCTACCTTTTAGGCCATTTCATTAGGACGTATCCGCATTCCATTAACATTTCTCCAAAAAGGCTGGCCAAGAACACCGTGCTTCTTCATACCTGAGTTGTTTCTGAGAAGGGGCGGTTCGGTACCCTCCCCTTTCTTGTATAGTAGTATTTCTTGGAGGTAGCCATTCATCCACGAATTAAATTTCTCAGTTCCTCTTACAAGTTGGTAGGAAAACATGCCAGCTCCCACCAAGAGGCCAGGTTTTAGGGCTCAGGGCGCATGCTCCACACTCCCAACTCCCTTTCCTCCAGTGTCACTATCTAGGACAGGTATGAAACCACTTCCATAATTTAAAAATTTCTAGTAGTCGTTTCTAAAAATGTAAAAGGACTAGGAGAAATAAGTTTTCATACCCCACTGACAGGTAATCAATACAAAAATTAGTACTAGGTTACTTTTATATTTTTTATTGTACTGGGCCTTCAAAAATCTAATGTGTATTTTATACCTTCCACCACAACTCAACTCACACCTGCAGCATTTTAAGTCCTCCAAAGTCCCATGTGCAAAGAGGTGCTCTACTGGAAGGAACAGCTCCCGATGAAGAGAGGTGGAACGGAAGTGAGGGATGAAGTCAAGGCGGAAGTGGGCCCTGAGTCACGATGCAGAGAGAAGCTCCCGCCATCAGGATACTCACTTCCGTTGGCTACACCAGTGAGGTAAAGGACTGCGGATTTGGAAATTTGTTACAGCAGCTTGTGTCAACTGAAGTATAGATAATGATCCCAAGGAAGCCTGTAGTACCACCATGCATCACAACCTTACGTGTTATAACATTTTAGTAGTTACGTTCAGCCATGTTTTGATCTCTCTATAACATTCTCTGCTTCTTTAACAGTGTCACCCTATTTGCTTCTGTGACATTCTACCTATATTCACCTATATTCTAACATGTTGGCACGTTACTTTAAAAAAATATATGTACAGGGTCAGGGATTTAGTTTTGTGGCTGCATCGTCAATGCCAGAAACGCAAGGTCTCAAGTTTGATTCTGGGTAACCACATGCCACAGTGCTGGACGTGGTGGCTCACGCCTGTAATTGCAGCACTCAGGAGGCAGAGGCAGGAGGAATGCTGGGAGTTCGAAGCTGGCCAGGGCTAAATAGCACATTTAGGACCAGCCTGAACTACAAAGCAAGACTTTATCTCAAAAAAAAAAAAAAAAAAATAGTACATATACATAACTGGGGAACTGGGTCTATGTTTTATAGTCCTGTTGTACTTTCTTTAAAATTATACTAATTCTAACATTTGATAGTTCATTCTTCAGTGAACTTATAAATAATTATTCTGTACTTAAATTAGCACATTAAGCCAATATGAACAGAAAAGGAATTAAATTATTTTGCAGCTATTAAAGAAATATAGTAATTGAATATAAGTTTTAGATAGTAGGAAAGTTAGTTTGAAATATTTTATATTTAGGAAAAATAAAACAGCATAGTTAAGCTACTTAATATGAAAACCGAAGAAAAATAATCTCTGATAAGAAAGAAAAAAAAAAAAACCCTGAGTTGTAGGATAATGGAAGTAGACAAAATTACCTTCGTTGCCTTTATTTGGGGAAAGTACTGAAGACATGTTAAGCTGATACAGCTTGATGCATGAGCATTTTCAGGCAGCTCATGGTCTTTTTTCAAAAGACCCTGGGTAGATGAGACCAAGACTTACTTTTAGACAGGCATGCCTGTAAATTTGCCCTTGGCCGGCATGTGGAAGCTTAGTTTTCAGGGCAGGTCTCACCATCTCATGCTAAGAGTGACTATGTCTAAAGTACTTCTGGCAAACATCATTTATTCTAAGAAAAGGCTTTCTTCTGAGAGTCAGGCATCTGGTGCATGCCGGCTGGGCACAAAGTACTTATGTAGAGACCAGTCCCCCATAAAAACTGTGGGCATTAGGTTTCTAAGAGCTTCCTTGGTAGGCAAAACTTTGCATTTTGAAACTTATTGATCGAGGAACTGTCTTGTGTGACTTTATTTTTTTAGGTTTTTTTTGTTGTTGTTTTGAGACAAGGTATTGCTTTGTAGTTCTGGCCCTGAGCTCAGCCTTGAACTCACAGCAATCCTCCTGCCGGGATTACAAGTGTGAGCTATCACGCCTGGCAGTCCTGTGTGACTCTGAAGAGCTGCACACTTGTGATCCTGCCTCCAACTTTCTCTTCACCCCATGTGCTTTTACCCTTTCACTGTCATAACCCACAGACATGAGTACAAGTATTATCTGTACCCATGAATCTGCCCATCAATCAGCAAACCCAGGGATGGCATTAGAGGCTCCCTGCACTTGTCAACTTCAGTAAATGCCAACTTAAGTGTATGCTGTTCTATTTGTAAAACAAAATATTTATTTGAACATTTGCATATCTTCTTAAATGCAAATGAAAACATACTCACCAGATCAATTGTTTTGGCTCTTTGTTTGGATTCATCATCACACCAGGTTTCACACCACAGCCAGTCTTGAGGAAGGGACTTAATGGCAACTTGGTAAATCATTTCGTTGGGAAGATCCTACAGAAAAATTTAAACCCAGAGGTACAGCTATTAGAGAAAGAAATTGAAGATGTCACTGAGACTGCAAGCAGATAAAAGCGCATGTAAATTTCAGGTATCTCCATTTTTTTTTTTTTTTTTTAGTTTTTTGAGATAGGGTCTTGCTTTGTAGTTTAGACTGCCGGCACTGTGGTATGGGGAAGTGATTGCTACCATGCCCACTACTGTTATAGGTGGTTTCTGGGGATTGAATCCAGGACCTTGTGCTTGCAAGGCAGGTGCTGGAATCACTGAGCTAAATCTTCAGCCCAGGTATCTCCATATTTTTAAGTTTTAAACACTTAATTCAGTCTAATACGCTTGTGTCTTATGTCATCAATGAACTCAGCACGGAACCACCCACACTTCCCAAGCTTTCAGGCCTAGAATGAAGGATGCAGGAGGAGGCCCAGGAACCCACACTCCATGTTTTCCGGTGTGCAGACTCACTACCTCTTACCTATCCCTTCTCACAAGGATTAATTGCTTCTCTAGGTCTGCTGTTACTAATTGTGCTGGTTATCTGTACATTCCCAGACTGAATGACCATCATTTTCTTGCTGGAAACAACATTCAGTGAGTATTTTCACATTTCTGTATGTTTAGGGCTAAGCAGACTAGATTCTAGGATGTTTAAATGAACCTAGGAAATTAGAGACCCGTGGAGAGATGTAGAGATATCTTTCGCAGAGACAGTGTGTGTGTTCCAGGTGTTGTAAAGCTCTTCTCCCAGATCAGTGTACACTCCAGAACAGAAGAGCATGCTCCTTCTCATCAGAAGCACACGGGGCACTTGCATTAGCTGTCCTGCCCACACTCTAGGATTTAGTTTTAGGGTTCTTCTTTCAACGCTCCTATTAAGTATCACAAGGAAGTTCTAGCAAAAGCAATAGAAGGAAATGAAAGGTATACAGATTGAAAAAAAGGAATAAAAGTGTTGTTGATGGTAAGTAACAGGACTGTTTATGCAGAAAATATCAAGAACTGATGAAAAAACTCCTCAAATTAATAAGCAGTTATAGTGAGGGTACAAGATACAAAGTAAAATTCCTTTTACATGTAACTTAGCCGCTTCCTCCCATATCCCAGGTAAAACTTCTATAAAGTTCAACTTCATGGCCTCATTCTGACCAGTCCAACTCATTCCACTGAGTACTCAGATATCAATATTTTTTTGACTCATAGGACCTCGAATGAACTGATTCTACCAGTATTTCTTTATTAGTTTTCTAACAGTGCATTCTTGAATAAGTCACAAGTACTGAAGTCACAAGACCTATAATTTTCCATTGAGTAGAGGCTTAACCAAAGGGCCTGAACTTTCTACATGTTCTGCACTGTCTCTCACCTCTGTCTCCTCATGCTGTACCTCTCCCATCATGATTGTATTTCTCTGTATCCTTGCTCTTCCTCAGACAGGTCAGGCCAATTCTCGCATCAGGACTTTCCCCTAGAGAGTTCCTCTCTGAAGAATCCTCCTAGCCATCCGTATGGCCAACTTTTATGCTTCCATCTGAAAGTCACTCAGATGCCACCTTTGTAGCAACATATGGGCACCCTATTTCCAACTGCAAATTCCAAGCTCTGTTCACCATTCTAAACTGCCTATCATGCATTCATTTATTTTTCCTCTAATCATTCATTATTTTAAAATTATTTTTAAAGTACTAAACAGAATCAAAAGCATCATGAATTCAAGAGTTCTTGTTTTTGTTTTTGTTTACTGTTGTCTCAGTTCTTGGGAGAAGGCCTGGTATGCAGAAGGTATAAAACAGGTATGTGCTAAATAAGTAAACATGGGTGGAGAAAACAGTAGTCATTATGAGTTATAGGGTCTTTTGTACTTCTTAAATTACCTAAAATGTAACAAATAAAATAATGAATTAAACAGTATCTGTGGGGGAGAAAGGTAAGGCAATCGCAGGGGTGACTGAATGAAGGGTCTGTGTGAAGGTGGTGAAGTACTAGGTATGTTTCATGATAATGAAAGTGATTAAGAAAAAGTAGGCAACTAAATGAGACAGAGCATAGAGAAGAAAGAAGTTAGAATGGAAATGAGGTTACACAATTGATAATTCAAATACTATTGTGAGGTTTACCACTGAGAGTAAAAATTATGGTTTGAATTGTAAAATTATGTGTATGAGATATTTTCATAAAAAGGCGAAAGTTTTTTTTTTTTAAAGTTGAAAATAATTCTGAAGTTTATACACAGGGAGTTTAAGTCATCCGTTATGGGCATTCAACTTTTTCTATTGACATTTCACTTACTTGATCTAGGTTTGAAAGACTATTTGGATCTTGACTGAGAGCTTGGTACCGGCCCCTCAGCCTGTCACCTGCTTCAATTCTCCTGAATTTCTTGAAATCCACCACGTATAAGGCACTGCAAGAAGAAACATTCCTTTTTCTTTCTTTCTTTTTTTGGTGCTTCTATGGATTGAACTCAGGGCCTCATGCATACTAGGCAAGTACTCACCCATTGAGCTCCACCCCCAGCCCTGCAATCTCCTTGACAGCTTACACTGTTTATATAACTCTACTTTCCCCCAGTGAGTGTCTGCAGTGATGGATTTAACTAGACATACGCCCGGCTCTAGTCACAGCCCTTTCATAAATTTGCTCCCCATGTCTAATACTATTTCTACAGAGTTTGAAATTTATTACACTGAATGTAGGACTGAATGTCTCTTAGAGCTACCTGATTTTTTTCCCGGTTGTTATGAAACTCATGAGCCTACAAAAGAGTAACAACTTTGAATGTTACCTTTCATTTACTTAAAAAACCATGCTTAAACCTTTTGTGGTAGTCAGGACCATATACTTGAGCCACATCACTTGGATTGAAACCTTGAGTCAAACGTATAGTATTATGTTTAGCCCGAGCAAATTAAATAAATGTTGAATGCTTCAGTTTCTACACGTATAATTTAGAGATAACACTAATGTAATAATAATAATAATAATAATAATAATAATAATAAAGACTGTCATAAGGATTTTGTGAGTTAATATACCCAAAGGTTTATAAGAGTGACTGGAATGTAGTTAAGTCCTATGTAATTAAGTTACCATTATTCTGTAATTTCAAAGAAAAGTAAATTTGTTACCTGATTTATTTACTAAATGGTGAGAGTATGTATTTTCTTACCTGATGTGGTATTTCCTTCCTAAAAGATGGGATGCCCAGTATCCTTTTTTCCAGAACCGATAGCCATCCATGTCAGTGCGGCTATCACAAAAGGGAGTATAGCCATAGGGAGCGCCCCCCAGGTCAAAATCTCGAAGTTCTTTCAGGTCATGTCTCACAATCTATATAATTAAAATAGTGTCTCAGATTTAGACTATAAAATAACATAGGTCTTTCCATGGGAATTTCATACTATTACTATCCAGTTGTGGAGATACAGAGAGCTGCATTTTCCTTATAGGGTTTCATGTAGCATGAATTTCCTAAATGTACTTTTTCCTTCTTGTTCTCACACATTAAAAGAAACCTAAAATTGATATTCTTAGTCTATGTAACAGTGGTCTTATCAGTAAGAGTATTTTACATAATTTTTAAGCAAGGTATTTTGGAAAAGGGTTAAATACCAGACAAGCATAGAGTGCTTAGGTTCTCAATGTGTGGATTAATAATTCAAAATCATTTTATGGTAAATATTATTACATATTGGAAAATATTGTGAATTATAAAGACAAATATCCAGATTACTCTAAACAGCTTTAATGATATAATGTTAGTATGTTTATTTTATGATTGAGTAAGCCTGTTGGGAAAATAGTGTATTTCTTGAGGGAGCACAGGAAAAAAAGTGTATTAAGTAATATGTTAAAAAACGCTTACCTCATCATTTATATCTTCCTATTTTGTAGGTATTATAATGGTTAATTATTATTATTATTTTTTTTTAGGTTTTTGAGACAGGGTCTCGCTTTGTGGTTCAGGCTGGCCCTGAGCTCAGCCTCAAACTCACATCACAGCAATCCTCCTGCTTCTGCCTCCCGAGTGCTGGGATTACAGGTGTGAGTCACCACCCCTGGCACTGTGGTATGTGGTACTGATTGTTGCTGGGCATGAGTCTCCATGCACAGTATTGTAAGTGGTTACCGGGGATCGAACCCGGGTCCTTGCTCTTGCAAGACAGACACCGGAACCACTGAGCTAAATCCCCGGCCCACTAAATTCTAATATAGACTGTGAAAATATATATTTTTGTCCTAAGTTCTAATTTATGCATTTAATTTGTAATACATACTTTTCTATCACTGTTACTGGAAATTCTGCGTATTTTTCAAGTATTTTTTCCAATTAATGATTAGGAAAGCAATACAAGAAGGGAAAGGGAAATATATTTTAGTCATATATGTTTTGAAAATTGAGGACTTTCATTTTTTTGATAAATGTAGGGTATTCTTTTCCTTAAGTGGTATAGTGATGAGAACATGGTTATTAGTTAAATATCAAAGAATGTTGTTAAAGGCAGAATGAGAAGAGAGTTATATATAACTGCTAACTTTTCTAGTAAAATAAAATAGCTAATTTTTAAAAATTAGGTTGTATTCATAGAGATTTATATAATTGGTCTTATTATGATTAGGATTTGTTTTAATTGCCAAACTTAAGATACTGCCACTTTAGATAGAAAAATGCCATGTCCTAAGTAGTAAGATGGTAGCTCTTGCAGTACTTTCCATTTTCCCCTTGGACTGCTGACACCCCTTTCTAAAGATACTCTGCTGATACATAATATGTATTATACACCAACAAAGACAGAAAGCAGGAGCACTGTAAATTAAGTCCTTATATTGACACAGAACTATAATAAAATTTGAATGCTACTAAAAACAAGAATTAATTGATTACCTGGTCAGCATCAACGAAAATGATTTTTTCTACTGCTAGTGGAAAAAGGACATCAAGGAAAAGAATTTTGTAACCCCAAATAATCCGCTGTTTTTCAGTCTGTTGATGAAGCCAATGAGGCCACTTATATTGAACCAATTCATACTGGAATCCATATTCCTTAGCCATGTGAGGAATTATCTCCTAAAACATACATGTAAGATCAAATAATATGAGAAAATTTTTATATTATAGAAAAACATGAACACTTTAAAAGGTAAGAGAGTATTATAAGGTAAGAGACTGTTATAATCCACCTGGAAAAAATGTTTTAAATAGCACTTGTACAATTTTGTCTATGCTACGGTTTGGAAGTGCCGCTGAAAGGCACATGTATTAAAACCTTGGTTACCATGTGGCACTAGTGGGAGGTGGTGGAACCACAGGAAGTGGAGCCCAGTAGGAGGAAGTGAGGTCACTGCGGTGTGACCTTGAAGGGGCTACTGTGAGCACAGCCCCTCCTCCGTCTCTTGCTTCCTGGCTGAGATAAAGTAACAGGCCTCCTCCACAGGGTGCTGCCACCATGATATACAATAATGCCACAGCTGAAAGCAACGTGATTAAGTCACCATGGACTGAAACCTCTAAAACTGTAAGTCAAAGTAAACTTCTCCTCCTTCAAGTTGAACGAACATCTAAGGTATTTTGGCACAATAATGGGAAGTGTGAAAATTCTGGTAATAACACAACATACATAAAACTATATAATTTAAAGTCATTAAAGTAAGCCGTTACTAAGATAAATGTTCATATACTTTAACTACTTGTATCTGACTTGAGAAAAGCTGATGCTAGAAAGAAGCTGATTCTGATCTCAGAATGCTCACACATCAGTTTATAAAATGTGTCAACATGGTGGTTGGTTAGACAGATAAAGGGGGATATGTAGTGACACAAAATGAGCTGTAAATTGATAAACGAGTTTCTCTATAGAGTTTCATGTTTGAGATGACTAGGACAAAAATACAAGGTAGTTAGTGAGGTCTGAATATCTTACTCCTGATTCAGTATTGGTGTGTAGAATTGGATATACAGTTATGTATCACTTAATGACAACATTTGGCACTGGTGGGAGGTGTTGGAACCCTAGGAAGAGAAATTCTCATTCTGAGAAATGCATTCTTATGATTTTGTCAGAGTTGCTTACCTAAACTGAGATGGCATTGCCTATTACATCTATAGATTACATGTTACAGCCGATTGTTCCAAAGCTACAAATCTGTACAGCCTATTACTGTGTTGAATGAAAACTGTAGGTAGTAAAATCCAATAGCAAGCATTTGGTATTTAAACAGAGGAAAATACTGTATAAAAAAACCCACTTATTTTGATTAGTTTACTTACTAAAATACTTTCCATCTATATATTTCCTTTAAATAAACTTTTTAAATAAAAATTGAACAAAATTTTTCTTAAACTAGATTAAAAATATTATTGATGTTTTAAAACTTATTAATAGGGCTGGGGATTTAGCTCAGTAGTTCTGGCACCTGTCTCACAAGTGCAAGGTCCTAGGTTCAATCTCCAGTATCCAAAAAATAAAAAATAAAAAAGATATATATATATATAAAAGGCTCATTCTGAAAAGAGAATATCAGATGAACTTAGACATAATAAAGAGTTTATTATTCAGGCCAGGCGTGGTGGCTCATGTCTGTAATCCCAGCACTTGGGAGGCAGAGGCAGGAGGACTGCTGTGAGTTGGAGGTTAGGCTGGGCTACATAGTAAGTTCAGGGTAACCTTGAACTACAAAGAGAGATCCCGTCTCAAAAAAACTAAAACAAAATAAAACAAAACAAGAGTTTATTATTCAAATATTAGTCACTCTATAAAAAGGACAACATACTTACTTTGAATGATGGTGAGAGATAATTTTTTAGAAACCAGAATTTCACTGGTGTTTTGGTGTTACGTAAAACAGAGAGCATCATAATTCTGTATAAAAGAATATTAAACCTAGTATAAATTAACATTCATTTAATTTTAAAGAGGCTTTTTAAAAGGTAGAAATTAGAAGATTTCAATTATGAATTGTAAAAATCAAATTGAAATATGTTTAAATAGTCCAGCTGATCAAATATATACTGTATACAGATGGAGACATTTGGATATAGGCTAAAAGGATTTTTGTTTATTCTAGCTAGCAAAGAAACTAGTCTGAAATATTCTTGTTTACTGTAGAGTTTAATCTCAGCTATATTATTGTGCGACTTATATCAGGTCTGCAAAAATTGAAAGGTAAGTGATCTGTCTACACTGATAAATTCACTGGAGAGGTCCCTGTTTTGCTCTAAGATCTCTCAGTAGAGAAGATACAAGTGTACCTAAAGTTTTATTTTGAAACATTAACACTACAATTCTACTACTACTGAGGCATTCTTTATGATCTTCCTGCCAAACTGTTTAAAAAATCCTTTTATATTCTGTAAATATGCTTTCCTTCTTCCATCTTTCTCTTTCTTATAAAACAAAGTATTTCTTTGTAGTAAAATAAAATATACCATACATTTTTATTATCTATTATGGTAAAAAATTATGTATTTTCTAGCCTTAAAGAAAAACATTCCTAATCAGATACAACTCATGAAATGTCAGGGTATTTAAATTGTATACTTACCTCATAACTGTAAATAAATTTAAAAAAAGAGTAAGATGTGGAGGAATACACTTTATTACAAGGGTAAAAAGAAGCTGAAAAAAGAAAAATGTATTCTTCTTGTCTACAGCTACAGTATGTTTTTAGCAGATAGAAAATTACTACTATTGGTTTCCTATGGGAAAGGAACTAAGTATCAAGTAAAACAGAAATGAGAGGCCAAGCATGGTGGCTCAGGCCTGTAATCCCAGCATTTGGGAGGCAGAGGCAGGAGGATTGTTGAGGCTCACCTAGGTGACACAGTGAGCTCAGGGCCAGCCTGATCTACAAAGTGAAGCCCTGTCTCAAAACAAAAAACAAACAAAAAGCCCCCAGAAAACCAGAAGTAGAAGATTATTATTTCATTGTGCATTCTTTTATTCTTTTTGAACTTTGGGTCATGTAAATGCACTGTTTTCAAAATATTAGATAAAAATATACATACCTTAGAAAGCGTTCATATAAATGGCCAGAAGCGACAGAAAAAATGTTTAGAACATCATTTTCTTTGTTGTCATCGTTTCTATGGAACTTTCTTGTGAAACTTGGAATTAAAAAGTAGTAAATGACATATTCTTAATATACACTGGGAAACTTTATCTGTCTAAATACTGTTCTTGATAAACAGTAAGAATGCCTTTCAAAGATCACTTTCAAAAATGATTACTTATTAATTTAAAATAATCTCTTATTGTAACAGATGAGTTATTAATATCAAATGTGACAATATCACTTGAAGTTTTACAAGCTTTTATTTATAACACAGGATGCAATTAAATTGTTTCCAGGTTAATGAAGTAATATCTTTGAACCTTTGTGAGTTGCAAGAGTTGTTCTGAGAACCAAGAAAAAGTTGCTGCCAGCCATGGTCTTAGCTAGTATCCTGAACCTTTTAAGTAGACCAACAATGAAGGGAGAAGTAGCACAGGTAACTAGAGGTAACTACAGCGTAGTTGTAACTACAGCGACTACAGCGTAGGACGATTCATGTGGTAATGTTACAGAATATTAGAACTGTGAAACAGACGGCACCCAGAGGTCTGGAAGCAGCAAACAGCTTTATTTACACTGGTGGACCTGACCATGCCAGCTGAATGCCAAACCCAGGGTACTCCAGCATTTAGTGTATACGTGGGCCAACACTTAGATTTTTTTGATTAACAATGTAACTTAAAAATTTCCTATTATATTCTGTTTGCAGCTAAGCTGGACTACCTTCTGTTCTTTGAGGAACATATCTACTTCTTTTGCCTTCATGTAACCAGGTACCTAACTTCATCCCCAAATTTTGAATCCTGTCTTTAGAATAGATCTTGGGCCACCAACTCTTCTTAGAAGTTTTCCATGACGTTTTTCCTACATAGATCCTTTTTCTCCTTGGGCTTAAAAACTTTATTTGCAGCTGTCTTACAACTCTGGTTTCCTAACACTTATATATGTCTAACCTTTCTAGAGGAGACAATCAGCATGTTAGAGTTTTACCTAGAACAGCATTTCCAAGTAGTTGACTCTTGGTCAATCTAGCTATAGGCTAAAATATTCATTATTAATTACCTTTTAATGGAATCCCACATTCCTTTTTTTCTATCACTGTCAGTAAGGATATCTTCATTAATTTTGTCAGGCTTTTTTTGCACCTAGAAAGTATGGTAAATGTGTAATTTGACAGCTTTACATATTATGCTATTTGGCTAGAGAATAAAGTCTATTAGAAAAGGTTACCCTGAAAATCTAAGAAAGATATCTGAGTAAACAAAGCCAGGTAGTATCTGCTCTTCAATGATCAATTCAGCTTGGTGTGCTCATTTATTTACTTTAGTCAGTAAGTAGTAGTCATTCCTGAGGTCACAGAACTTAGACATTATTTACTTTTTGTGATGAAGACGAGTAGATTACATTATCAGTCTTCCTCTCCTTCTTTAGAAGTTTTGGTAGTAGTATGTTTATCTTAGGTTCTTGTGTTGAGTATCTTTGTAAGTTTAAATAATATTTAAATTTCTTCATTTTTATTAAAACAACTGAAGAAGTTTCTCTTGCATATTCTGTTTACAAGCTAAAGGTACTAGTATCTCTACTTTCTCCTCTACATTCCAGCTTGTATAGGTTAAATCTTCATCATTTTTAAATGCAGATAGTATTTATATTTGTTAGATAAACATGATCGTATTATCTTACATATTTTACTATGGTGAATTTAAAGCTTGAAAAATAAGCAGTGCTCATTTTAATATTAAAATGACCTATTCAAGATTGTGAAAGGTTATTGAATTGTACTTTTTTAGTTTCATTTTTATTAGTCCATGTTTGTGACACATAATAATTATATTCATCTTATGTAATTGGTAATATTACAATGTATCTTACACAGTTTTTAGTTCCCCTTCTCCTTCCTGTGCTTGTTTTCCCCCATCTCCAGATCTCTTTTGCCAAATTTTATTTTTGTCTGTAGAGTCACGATATAATTATGTCATTTATAGAGACTTTGAATTCAAGTGAAATCTCTCTTTTGTTCTATCAATAGATAAATATTCTTGGGCAAGGGATTTAGCTCAGTGGTTCTGGTGTCTGGTTGGCAAACACAAGGTCCCGAGTTCCATCCTTGGTACCCCATACTACCTTGGGTGTGGTGGCTCATGCCTCTAATCCCAAAAGCGTACCACATACTACAGTGCAGGGTGTGGTGGCTCACACCTATCATCTCAGCACTTGGGAGACAAAGGCAGGAGGATTGCTGTGAGTTCGAGGCTCAGGGCCAGTCTGAACTACAAAGAGAGACTCTGTCTCAAAAAACTAAAAAAAGAAAAATAGGTAACTATTCTTTGTCAGTTTTATTTTATTGTCTTTTTCTTTACTTGTGGACGTGTCTTCTTAACCATATCTTTAATGCTTTCTAGTTTATTACTTATGTTTTCCAACTATCTAGAACCCTTGTATTCTTGAAGATGTTTTTCTTGGAGCTCACAATTTACTGCCTATTTCTTTGTACATAATTCTTTTCATGAATTTGTATATAAGTTTCACCATTTCTTAGGCATTCTTAGTCTTCATCTTCATTGTGTTGATAGGAATGTGAAAATTTTTCTTTATCTCCACAGTTCAGAAAATAATTATTTTGCTTCATATTTGATAACTTGGCTAAGTACAGAACTATATGTTCCAAATAATCTTCCTCAGAACCCTGAGGCTTTGTTTCACTGTACTTCAACAGCGATGCTGCAAATGCTAAGTCTGATGCTAGTAGTGTTACTGTGTAATAGGGACCTGCCTTTATTCCTCAGTAGCTCTTAGGATCTTACACAGGCTATTGTCACTTATCTTTTTTGGTAGTTTATGAATTTTTTTAACATGAACACTGTTCTCTATTCTTAGCTACAGTATACTTTTTCTCCTCCATTCTCTTTGTTATTTTTCTTTGGAATACTTCTTTGTGGGCTACTGGAGTTCAGGGGTTGATCTGCTGTGTGGTTTCTTTTCTCCTTCCTTTTTCTGTCTCTTTGCTATAACTCTGAGAGACAGCTGGTTAGGAGATCCGACAAGTGAAGGATTTTGATATGGTTGGAATGTACAGTATTTTT